>BMAC01000037.1:985434-1000852 GCA_014905375.1 Phtheirospermum japonicum
TACATATACATACATACATAACTATACTCTAAGTATACATATATATAATTACTTATTTAAATATTTTAATATATTTTCTGCCAAAATTGATAAAGTCATGGATGTTATACATTTAACCAAGGGTGGTGTATTTCTCATCTATGGATACAGAGGACGTTTTCTACAAATCTAATAGTGGAATTATTAATGTAATATCTAACGACATAACTTCTCTTATTTCGAAAGGAAGAATTAGGCATTTTAGATTTAGTGTTCCTTTTAATATCCAACAAGATCTCGATGTTTCCTGGTACTCCACTTGCAAAATTAATGGTGGATGCGCATCTCATTATTTGGAATGAATCTCCAATGATGCATAGCAACTAAACTGATACTCTGGACAAAACATTGAAAGACGTGATGAGATCGCAAAATAATTATAATACGCAACTTTCATTTGGTAATAAAATAATAATTCTTTCTGGAGATTTTCATCAAGTTTTGTCGGTTGTTCTAAATAGCGTTGGACCAGACATATTTCACATGATGATCAAATCTTCGCATTTATGGACTCATTACATGGTTTTGAAGTTGACCAAGAATGTGGTGCTGCAAAATCACAATTCAGATCTCGATTGTGTTAAGTTAAAAAAAATTGTCAATTCGATAAATAGTATACGGGATGAAATAGTTGGAGGACCAAACGATGGTATCGCTCAAACTGAAACCCAGGTTATCTATTAGTGAAAGATGATGGTGACCATGTTCCGTCAATTGTGGCCAGCACATATCCACAATTTGAAAAAACTACTGGATATTTCGCTTATTTGCAGGGTCGTGCTATTCAATCACTAACACTTGATGTCATCAATTTGATTAATAAATATAGGATGTCATAAAATGATGGAGAATTAAAGTTCCGATTCAAACATTGACATATTGTAGGACGTCCACTCACCAAAGTTTCTAAACACCATTAAGTGTTATGGATTGCCGAACTATGAGCTAAAACTAAAGATTAGAATTCCACTCATGTTGTTGAGAAATATTGATTCATTTTCTTGTGTTGTGTAATGTTGGTTATTACAAACTTGATGATCATATTGTATAGGCTAATATTTCTCAAGGAAGTAATGCAGGTGAATTGTTGTTTATCTCTAAAATGATTGTCACACCATCTAATTTGAACTTGCCTTTCAAATCCCAACGGCGACAATTTCCTCTGATTGTGTCATATACTACGATGATCAACAAAATTCAAGGACAATCTCTCTCTCACGTTGGACTTTTTCTGAAAAATTCAATTTTCAGTCATGATCAGTTTTACGTTGCTATATCAAGTATAGGGGTGGAAAAATGAGGCAGCACATGATTGATCGACACGAACACAACACAAAATAATAGGTGGGTTGAGGCTTATTGGATTCGTGCCTTATCGGGCTGACACGATAAGACACTTTAAGTAATGAGTTGATAACGTGCTAACCCGATAAACACGATAAGACCCGATAATATTTTAATTTCCCCCTTTTATATTCATTTACTCATTGTTAGTATCTGTGATCTTCAATTTATCATCAGTACATTTGTCATATTATAATTTTAAATGTATTTGACAATTTGTATTGATAATTTTATAGATATGTATTATATCTATTAAGAAAATTATGTATTTTATTAATTAACGAGCCTAATGTACTTAACGGGTAAGATTAAATAGATTCAGTATTTTTGTTTATCGTGCCTATCGTACCGTGTCGTACTTTTCATGTTTTTAGCGTATCGTGATTCGGGTTTAGATTATAGGCCCGATAAGCTTATCGTGTATTATTCGTGCATATGATTATCGTGTCGTGCCTTATTGTGCTGACCCGATAAGAACCCGACACGATTGATTTTTCAGCCTTGATATCAAGGGTGACCAATTGTAAGGGTTTAAAAATATTGATCGACGATGATGAGAATAAACATTGTAACAAAATTACAAAAGTTGTGTATAAGAAAATTTTTCAGAATTTATAAACTACATTTCGTATAATAACAATTCTTCTATGAAACAAGTTATATTATTTTCAATACTGTTCGATCTTTAAATAATTTTAGATGATTTATATATATGGAGTAGTTATGATAGTAAATATCATCTCTGATTTGAGAACCAATGATGTTTCTCACCAAAATACACACACACACATATGACTTAAGTATACATATATACAATTACTTATTAATTACTTTAATACATTTAAAATAATTATTTTTATTTTATAAAAATGAAAATAAAAAATTATCGTGCAACGCACGGGCACAATACTAGTATGTATAATGACAAAAGTTCATATTTCAATTTTGATAAAATAAATCTTATTTTAATTATTTTTAATTTGATAAATATTAATCTATGATAAATGCACAATTCTTTATAATAACATAATAATAATATAAATAAATTATCAATGTACTAATGGCTTGAAGAACTTAATATACTAGGCTTTAATGTGAACACGCCCAAATCGGGTGACGGATCAGGAGATCCCAATATGATACTGGGCTTTATGCTTTATCTTGAGTTAAGAAGAAGTTCCCATCTGTAGGCCTATAAAATTTGTTGGGTTTCCCACTTACTGTTGCTGAAACTTCTTGTACAGGCCCAGAGAAATTATGGGGGCAAATTAAGGAAATTATAGTAAATATCCCTTTGTTTTTTAGCAGTTGTCGTGTATGACCATCACACGTATTATTATTAGCGTGACACATTCCTTTTTTGTTTTAATATTGTAATTCTTAGCTATAAAAATAACACATTCATTTTTTTTCTTTTAATATTGTAATCTTTAGCTATAAGAATTTTATTTTTACACAAAAAAAGGTCATTTTTCATAATTAAACATTTTAAGTATGTCAAAAAAATAATGGAGTCCCGTATTCATTTAATATATTTACAACTGGCTCTAAAAGGGTTATTTTACATATTGAATAAAAATTTATAATTTTTTTTACAAGTATCACTTAGGGCATTAAAATACTAATTTGTATTATAGATAAAAACTATTAATTTATATTTTAAAATTGTCACTCAGCCTTAAATGTATCATCTTTCAATTTGCATCTTAAGTTATTATATATTGATTTAATATATATAATATAATATAATATATGCAAGTGACATTTTTTTGTGCAAAAGTTACACTGTTATAATTAAAAAGTGACAGTTTTAAGGGAAAAACTGAATCCATCACATGAATTCAATTTCGTGTGATGGTTGAACGAGGATTTCTTAGCACTCTAGGAAATCGTCTCCGCAATAGCACGGAGTCGATTGTAGAGCGGTGAGTTTTCCCGAGTCGTGTCTCTCGAGGATAGATATTATCGGCGGTCGGTGTTTTTACTTAATCTCTTGTTAATCTTAATTAAACTAATCTACTCCTAAGAAAGCATTAAGTCATTAGTTTGGTTTGAGTTTTATGCTAAAGCTTGAATTGAAATGAAAACTTGAAATTACTAACTAATGCAAAGGTTAAAGAGAATTAGAAACTTGCTTGAAATTACTAATTCTAATGACATTAATTAAACACTAATTAAAAACCTTAAATAAATTAAAACTAGTAGATCAAGAAAAGCTTGCAATTAAGAGAGAAGACATGGAGGGAAAATCAAAACATTTGAAATTGAGAAAAGTCAAAGGCTTTTAAATAGAACAAGACAAATTACCAAGAGGAAAGTCCCATTTGGCTTTTGACAACAAAGTGTTTGTTTAACTAAAAGAGGTAAAAAAGCTTGAAAATGAAAGCATTCATGGAGTTTTGCAAGAACAAGAACAAACTAAAATTTAGAAATGAGAAATTGAGGAACAATGAAAAGAAAACAACACAAACCAAAGCTTAATAACCAACACAACAATAAGAACAATCATTCAAGAACAAAGCATAATAATGAAGGGAAAGAAAACTACCAATTGCATTAAGCACCAAACAAGAACTTCAAATGTAGATTACAACCTTCAAAAGTAAATCCAAATCTTCAACACAATTAAAACCACAAATGAAGGAGTTGTCACCCTCTCCAACACTTGCTAACTAAAACTAACCTAACTAAACTAACTACTAAGCTAGCTGAAATACACTAAACTAAGGATTATCAATTAGGGTTTATTATTGCAAGGAATGGTAGAGGCTTGGAGGAGATGGAACAAGTCCAAAACCACCAAGGAATGATTGGATAAGGTTGGGGAGACCTGGTCCTTTTATATATAGGGGCAAAATCGTCAAAACGGGTCAAAAGCCACAAAAATCCTGCATCTCAGTCGATCTGAGAACCCGTTTATCGACTGCCCGTCGATCGACTGATTCCTCAAAATTGGCCACCCTACTGCGGAGCAGTCGATCTTGGCTATGTCAGTCGATCGACTGGAACGGCTGCTCCTGGCTCGGTTTTCTCATTTCCGCTCTAAACATCCGTCGGCTGTCGCTCCTCGTTCGCACTATGTATCCTTGCTTGTCCGTCAAATTCAAGTCGAGTGGAACGCTTCCAAACGTGCGCGGGCTCCGCTTGATCATCCTACGGCCAAAAATACGAAAAAAGAGTAAAAATATATGAAGAACTACTTAAAAACCGCACAAAGGTTACAAAAACCTACAAACTAACAAAATAGGTCCAAAACGACTCCTAAAACCCGTAAATGCAAGCAAAACACATGCAAACGCGACACAAAAAGGTAACCAAAAAGCGTACAAAAAAGTGCAAATCAACCACCCCACACTTAGAATGATTGCTTGTCCTCAAGGAATACTAATCTAAATTTACGAAATTACCCCCGGATGATCCTAAACTAATGCACAAACCTAATTCGAGACGTCGTATGCTAGAATGCTTGTTAACTTGGCTAAAAGGACGACAATGATGCGTTGACAAATAAAGTTTAGATCGACTCCCGAAACCTAAAAGTACTAGGTAACCCTCCAAGTCGGTCCCCTCGTCCTTGCCTCGGCTAAGTCTATCCACGGTCGAACCGTTAATCGGCTCCCTACTATCCCCGATCGTCTACAACTCTCTTTAACAAACAAAATCTAAAAAAAAAAAGGAAAAAGAGGAGTTTATTACTTAATAACTACAAGGATTTATAACTTATCCTTGTTTATTCATCATCTTTTCTCTTTTTTTTTCTTTTTTTTCGGATTTTTTTTTTCTTTTTTGTACCCAAGGAGATGAGGCACTTAAGTACAAGAGTATATACAAAGAGAAATCAACAACTCCGATCGTACGTTGCAACTAGCAACTTACAATGTTTTCGATCGAGCACATGGAGCAATTGACGATTCCAAAATACAAAACAAAATCCTATAGAGAGTGTTCGACGACAAGGCTAGTTGAGTCACTAGTTCTAATTGATATCAAGGATAGCACGAAGTTAAAGCCGAACAAAGTTCCCAACGAGTTAAGCCACCTATATCCACTACATCCGATCGACAATCTAAACTCACTAACCAAATCATCAAAACCGCATCACTTCGCCAAGGATCCAAGCAAATATAGCACACACGCTACTCAAATTATCACAAGCAAGCATGCAACAATTTTAAAATCCTAAGACGAACCCTAACCACCACCCCACACTTAAAACCTAGCAATGTCCTCATTGCATATTAAGCTAAGAAAAGCGGTAAAAAGTGTAGGAAAAAGAAAACGCCCCTATTCTCGAGCTTTGGATGACGCGGTCATGCATAATCCTCTCCGGGAGTCCGAGGCAAACTACTACAAGAAATGAACAAATTGGGGGTTGCAAAAACAAGTTATATACAAAAAGCAAAAATCTTTTTGGGATTTTCGAATTTTCTATTTTGTTTGATTTTATATATATATATAATTTTTTTTACCCCCCCCTCCCCCCCTTTTTTTTTTTTTGAAATTGGGTTGCCTCGCAATAAGCGCTACATTAATGTCTATAGCTCGACGATTTATACAATTGACGCTATCCGGGATCCAAGAAGATGTGGCGATCATGCCACGCATTGGTGTTCTCTAGTAGACACACCAGGTGACACAAATCACCAAGGCGGGCAAGCCGAGCAAGCCGGAAAGTCAACACAACAAAAGAGCGGGCTTGCTTCGGCGGTCGGAAGAGTAAGTAGTCGACCACCCAAACGTGATCGTCCCAAAACTGGTCGACGTACTCCTTCGTCTCCCCGACCGTCATCACCTCTCTCTCGACTTTAGAAGTAGTCGTAGTCGGGTACGAGAGAGTAGGATCCAACACATCCCCCACTACCTCTTCCACCTCCACTTAGTCAATTAGCAATAAAGCATCGGGTGGTGGTAACAGAGGCTCGATTAACTCCACATCCTCCAAAATGGCACAACTTCATCATTCTCACCAAGAGCGAGTGAATTCAACATTCCAAGTGCCGTTGGAATCTCCAAAGGCGACTCCCCCTCACATTCCTCTACAACTCCTTAACAAAACACGAGAGGGGTGACGCCGATCTCCGACCCTTTCTCCTCACCCTCTATCTCTACATCCGTGCACACCTCTTTCAAAAGACCATCAAAAGTTGAATTGACATCAACGATTGTGGGATCCACCACGTCAAAGGTGGGCATCTCGTCAAAACGAGGTTGTTTGAGCTCGTCCACATCATTGGCAATTTGCTCTACTTGAGTCTCCATGCGAGCGAGGCATTCATCCATTTGTCAAACCGCTTCCACGAGCGAGGCTGAAAGAGACTCGAAGTCCGAGAGTTGGGGCATAGGTGAATCTTGAGAAAGTGTGGCGTAAGGGTCATCGCTCGAAGTGTACGAGCTCGAGGTGGGTAGATTATAAAAATCGTAGCTCCAAGAATATGAATCATGAATTGGTGGAGCATACGAGTCAAAGCTCGGGTAAGAAAAAGGCGGGGCGAGTTGAGCATATGGATCGTCAAAACCCGGATCATAAGAATCATGAGTCGGTGCATACGGATCCATGCTCGGGTTATGGGGATATGAAATCGAGGGAGAAACCTATATTTTAGTAAGTTTCCGAACCTCCAATTTTAGCCACATAAGCATCCGCACCAACAAAAAATTACATGTCACTTTCCTAGATATACACATAAGATAAAAATCTTTTCTTTTAATATATAAATAGAATATATATTCAATATGATAAATATTAATTTAAGTGGGATAAAAATATAATTTTTCATAATAAAAATGAACACGTAATATAGGTATGATCAATCGTACAAGCATACATTTCAATTGTATTAAACACGTATTTAGATGTAGGATGTATCATACACCCAACAAGTTTAAATATTGAGTATTCAGTTTTTGTTAAGGATCGTGTGCACAGTATTGCCGTTGTTCACGGTTGAACTAATTAGACGGTCGATTGAATACGACATACAAAACAATGGTCCAAAATCCAAACATCATCACATTGATTAATCAGCATCTTGATTGAAAGCGCTTGTTGAAATTCGACAAGAACCATATCACTTGTTGTTGTAGCCTTCAATTTTGGCTGCTCAGTGTCGAAATAAGACCATCTTCAACCATTTTTATTTTTATTTTTATATTAGTGTCGTTTTTTCACTCAAATAGTGCAACTTCTATCCAAATCAAAAAAATAAATAAATTTCATTCCCAAATATTCCACTTTAACTTTCGTAGCAAAAGAAATATTCGTTATTATTTCACTACAAAATCTCTTTTCTAATACAAAATTATTTATTACTATAGTACTATTATTAGATACATATTTATTTAATTAAAATTTTTATTTAATGAGTATATTAAATATATACTATATTAAATAAATAACTAATTATAAACTACAAAAATTAACATCTTAATTATCTTATAATTAAAATTTAAGCTTAAAAAAACTTATTTTTAATGATAATTATAATTCATATTAAATTGAAATTAGAAATTCAAATAATGAAACTTATTTACTGAAATTAAATTAAATATTCACTTAACATCATAAATCACACTTCGTTGTTCCCTTGTTACACCAACATACAATTTATCATTGATTTAAAGGAAATTAAAAAAAGGGATAGAGTTTGTGCAAGAACAATGAGATGACGCCAAAAGGAAAAAAAAAAAAAAAGAGAGAGAGATGGACGCCAAGAATCTCGCCAAAATAGAGATTTGAACAGTACATGTTTTATCAAATATAAATTAATAAAAATTAAAATGAAATGAACAAAATAAAGAATATTATGGAATATCTCTTTTTAGTGGCGGTGGTTAGAACCTTAAATCGGACCATAATTCTCATCCACTGCGAGCCAACACTGACGAGAGTTTTTTTATCTTTTTTTTTTTTTTTTTGAGAAATTCCCATATACTGCCAAAATATAAAATTAATTGCCCTAAAATCCATTGAATATAAAAGTTCCCTAATAATCCAATTACTATAATAATATATTAAACTACCCTTAATAGATTTTTCTCAATAGGAGCAGTTGAAACAATCAAATTATGACTGCTAATAAAACTCATTTAATGCAATTTCAATCTTTCAAACTTGAAGTCTACCAATAAAGTAAAAGATGATAAATAAGGTAATTACAACTTTGCAAAAAACGTAGGGAAAAAAGACAACTAGGTATCTATGGGTTCCACACATCATCTTTCCATAATCTAAATTATATGAAATGCTATTACATGAGTAATTACGAACTACTCTGTTAAAATTACAAACTACTTTGTTCAGATTGCGAACTACGTACTACTTTGTTAAAATTACAAACTACTTTGTTCATATAAGAGTACTAAATTACCTTTTTAACTATTTTATTTTGTTCTTAAAAAATTCAGAGCTACTCGTGTAAATTCAGAACTACTTACGTAAATTCAGAACTACTCGTTTAAATTCAAAAATATTCGCAGTAAAATTTTGCACTAGATTTTTGGAAATTACATACTATTTCGCATAATTTTTTGAGAAATTAGGTACTACTTTGCATAAATTGCATACTACTTCACAAAATTTTTGGAAAATTACAAACTACTTTCCACGATTTTTGGAAAATTACATACTACTTTGCCAAAACCAAGGTTGAAACAAGGCCAACTATCTGAAATCAAAGATGATAACGAAATCGAATGTGAAATTAAATACCAAGATAATTTACATCGGTAATAATACATTCATTACCATACATCAATGATCCAGCAATAATAGAAATGCGACCTATAAATGATCCAATAGTTTCACTATTCTGGTCATCGAAATAAACAAGAATCAAACAATTATATAAAAATAAGAGTCATTTGACATTTGGATAATCATAAACTAAAATTATTGTTATAAAAAAATATTGGATTTTTTGGATATTTATAGCATACTCATGGACAATATTTTCTTACAAATAATGATCACGAACTCCAGAGGATTCTTCAGTGGTCTAGTAATCGAAAAAAAAAAATCAAAACAATTACAATTTTTATATTGTTATGTAAAATATAAAAAAAGTGGATGAACAAAGATTCTTGTTGTACAAAGTTTTTTTGGGGTTATTGGAAATAAATACATGCGGTGGTTGTAAGAATACTTTCTTACAAATAATGATTTAATGTGCGGAGAGTTTTCACTGCTTTGGTAATCCAAAAAAAAAAAAAAAAAAGATCCAAAGAATCAATATGTCACATATAAAAATCTGGATAAACAAAAATAATTTTTAGAATCAAAGAAATTATTAAATAAAAATAACAGAATTGTGTGCGAATTTTGGCTTACAGAAGATTGAAGAGATAAAGAAATGAAGTGACTGTTATTTAGGAGGAGAACCTAATTTTTTATAAATTTAAATAAAGGGAAAATTCCCAACTACTCTAATTTAGGAATTGAGTTATCTTTGATGTTGTATAATTTGGTTAATTATGGAGTTTGCAAAGATAATGAATTAGAGAGAGATAAAGTTGGGGACGGGTGAAAAGGAAATGGAAATAGAGTGTGTGCATAATTATATAAGTTAATTATGGTATTTATGATTTAAGGGTAGTATTGATAATTTAAATGTAAGTTTTGATTAAATAGGAAATATTTGGATTATATGGAAATAAAAAGAGTCAATGGATTAAATGGTAAATAAAAATTATGTATTTGTATTATATGAGAATTTTCTCTTTTTATTTTACCAACATGACAAGAGTTTTTATACGTTACATTATACTTCTTAATAATAATTTTTTTATATATACTAGTAAACATTTCATATATTGTTTTTATTAATGTGGTACACATTCATTTATTCAGATTACAACATTCAAACATTGAGTTTTAATTTCTTCCTTATTCAAAAATATTATTTTGAATAGATAAATATACAATCTTGATGTTCACACAAAGTAAAACATGATTCCACATTTATTTTTGTTATTAGATAAATGAGATAATAAGAAAATTGTATTTAAAGTTGCGTGATTTCCTTCATAATATTCCATTTTCTGACACACATATAGTGCGTGCACGCGCGCGCGCGCGCACACACATATATATATATATAGAGAGATCAAATGAGAACGAGTCATTGTATGAGGAATGAGAATGTTTTATGATCAATAGATTTGAGTATATTGATGTCATCATGACATCATATTTGATAATGATGATGTCATATATATTATTATTTTAATATTTAAAAAATTAAATAAAAGAATTTTATTTTTTTTTTAATTTTCAGCGAGGGTTGTATTGTGAACCTAAGATCAAGTATGAGTAGGGATGACAATGGGGCGGGGTGGGTCGAGTACTACGAAACCCGGACCCGTCCTGTCAAACCCCAGGGGCCGGGTCGGGGCGAGGTTGGGCCGTGGCGACCCGTCTGTAAATTTTTTTTATTTTTATTATAAAATATCAATTATTATTAATACAAAGAATTAAATATATTACTACAAAAATTAAACATAAGACTACAAATTTAATAAAGACAACAATAAACCCAAAAAATTATTATACATGTATTAGCTTATTTTTAAGTTTATATATTATTTACTTTTACTATTAATGTATATTATTTATAAACAAATATTATTATCAATGTATAATGTTTAATATAATATTAAGTGTATAAAAATATAAGTAATCATATAAATATATATATATATATATATATATATATATATATATATATATAACATATAAAAAGTATGTAAAAAAATAAAAAATATTGTATGGGTGGGCCGGGCCGAGTACCCGCAGGGCGGAAGTGGTACCCGGATTCGCCCCGCCCCGCTGTGGAGCACGGGACGGGGCGCCCCCAAATGGCTCGGGCCAGGTCGGGTCGGATCGGGTCGAAATTGTCATCCCTAAGTATGAGCCTTACATCTAATTATGGGTTTCGGATCTAATAACAACCATGTCCTTATTTTATTATATCAGCGAGGGTTCTTATTTGTGAACCTAGGTCAATTATGCTCCTTAGTTCTAATTAAATGGATGTATAAGATTTTTTTTCGTATTTTTCGTTATTTGATTAAAAGTATTAGAACTATCCCCACTCATTTAAAGAAACCAAGCAAATTTATGGTAATTAGATAATAATCAGTAAAGAGGTAAGAGAGTCTAATTGGGAATATTATTAATTGATTAAATGTGTATTAGTAAAATTTATATGTTCCTTAATTATTAACATAAATTCTAAAATGACAACTATCTATATATATATATTAAAAGAGAGGTTTGGAGAGAGAAAAAATGCCACATAAATGCCACGTATGATTATTTTCTTTTTTTTTAGTTATGTAGGAATTTTCTTAACATAATTATGATAGATACCTTAATTAACATTAATGGTGATTTGGTTTATTTTTTTAATTAAAAATCCAAATATGATTAGTTTCCTCTTTTTAATTATATAGGATTTTTCTTAACATAATTAAGATAGATACTCTAATTAACATTAAAAAAATAAGAATTAATATATATATATATATATATATATATATATATATATATATATATATATATAATCACTTATATGTTATTTTGATTTTTATTTGAGTTTTTTTTTACTTTTTTTCATTATTTTTTTCATTTTGAGTCCAACAATATCAAATTTGTCATTTTTTCTCAAAAATAATTTGAGAACTTTATTTAATTAAATTATACAAAAATGCAAAATACAATATAATTTGATATTATTCTTATTGGCTATCAACATATTGTTTATAAAATATTATTACAATTTTTGAATTGATCTCATAAAATAATGTGTTTTGTTATTATCTCAAAAACTGTGAAAAACAACACAAGTGCAAACCCAACACAAAGTGGAATGAACACTATGATATCACTACAATAAATTTGGAAAAATTATCAACTACTTCCAAAAAAAAAAAAAGGGGATGACCGCCTTTGAAAGCAAATGTTGCTAAACACAGTAAAACTTTGAAAGCATTCGTGTCATACTTAATTTCGATTGAAACAAAAACTGTGAAAACCAATACAAGTGCAAAACCCAACACAGAGTGGAATGAACACTATGATATCACTACAATAAATTTGGAAAAATATCAACTAATTCCAAAACAAAAAAAGGGGATGACCGCCTTTGAAAGCAAATGTTGCCTAAAACACAGTAAATTTTTGAAAGCATTCATGTCATTTACTTAAATTCGAATTTATTGTATCTATTAGATATGCATTTATATTTTACATACTAATCGTTTCAATATCATTATAATATTTATATTTAATTTAATACTTATACCATCATTTGCTCATTGTGCGGAGGAAAGAGATTATCTTCACACAAAATTGTAGCAGACCTACAATCAATGCTGAACGGTGAAAATATAAAAATACCATGTAAGAGAGAAAAAAATTCAAGTAGGATTATTTTCTTTTTGTAATTATATAGAAATTTACTTAATATAATTATGATAGATATCCTAATTAATATTAAAAATAACAAGATCATTTACACACACACACACACACACACACATATATATATATATAAATCACTTTTATATTATTTTAGTTTTTATTATGAGGTTTTTGTTATTTTATTTTATATTTTTTATTTTTTTTATTGTGAGTCCAATAATATCAAATTTGTCACTTTTTCTCAAAAGTAATTTGACCACTTTTTAAAATTAAATTATATAAAAATGAGAGAGAGAAAAAAAATATGAGTAGGAAAAGAGGAAAAAATGCCACGTAGGATTATTTTCTTTTTTAGTTATGTAGGAATTTTCTTAACATAATTATGATAGATACATAATTAATATTAATGATGATTTCTTTCTTTTTTTTAATTAAAAAGCCATCTATGATTAGTTTTCTCTTTTAATTATGTAGGAATCTTCTTAACATAATTAGAATAGATACTCGAATTAACATTAAAAAAATAAGAAATTAATATTAATAATATATATATATATGTTATATATATTTATATGTAATCCTTATATTTTTTTTTTTCTTTTTTTGTTTTTCGTTTTTCGTATTTTTTATTTCGAGTCCAACAATATCAAATTTATCATTTTTTCTCAAAAATAATTTGATCACTTTATTTAATTAAATTGTACAAAAATGCACAATACAATATAATTTGATGTTATTTTTATTGGCTATCAACATGTTGTTTATAAAATATTATTATGATTCAACACTTTTTATTTGAATTATCTCATAATGTATTTTATTATTATTTCAAAAATAGAACAATAGAAACCCAAACACTAAGTGGAATGAACACTATGACATCAACTACAATAGATTTGAAAAAAAGAACTAATTCCAAAACAAAGAAAGGGGAAGGTCGCATTTGAAAGCAAATGTTGCTAAACACAATAATTTTGAAAGCATTAATGTTATACTTAATTTCGATTGAAGTTCAAAATCGAGTTTATTCTGTTAGGGATGCATTTATATTTTACATACTAATCGCTTCAACATTATTTTAATATTTATATTTAATTTAATACTTATACTATCATTTTGCTCACTGTGCGGAGGAAAACATTTATCCTTCACACGAAATTGTAGTAAACCTACAATCCATGCTGGACAGTGAAAATAATAAAAAAAAAACATGTAAGAGAGAAAATGTCATGTAGGATTTTTTTTTTAATTTTATAAGAATTTACTTAATATAGATAACCTAATTAATATTAAAAATAACAAGTTCATTTATATATATATGATCACTTTTATGTTATTTTGGTTTTTATTGTGAGTCCAATAATATTATATTTATCGATTTTTCTCAAAAGTAATTTGACCACTTTTTTAAATTAAATTAGATAAAAATGACAACATAATTTAGTATTTATTTTACTGGATATCAACGTGTTATATATTAAATATTATCACGATTGATCTCATAAATAATGTTTAATATAAATGATGATTTAGTTTCTTTTTTAATTATGTAAAATTATTCTTAATATAATTGTGATACCCTAATTAATATTTAAAAAAATAATAAAATTATTTGAATATATGTATGTATGTATGTATGTATGTATGTATGTATATATGTGTGTATGTATGTATATGTATATGTATATTGTATATGTTATTTTAGTTTTTATTGTGAGTCCAACAATATCAAATTTGTCACTTTTTTAAAAAATAATTTGACCAATTTTTTAATTAAAATATTCAAAATTGCACAATGCAATACAATTTAGTATTTATTTTATTGGCTATCAACATGTTATTTACCAAATATTATTATGATTCAATACTTTTGATTTGAATCGATTTCAGAGGACGCTTTCTACAACTGTTAAATCTAATATTGGAATTGTTCTTAGTGTAATATCTAACGACATAACTTCTCTTCTTATTTAGAAAAGAAGAACTATTCATTCTAGATTTAGAGTTCTTTTTAACATCCACCAAGATTTCAATTTTACTGGTACTCCACTTGCAAAATTAATGATAGATGCGCATCTCATTATTTGGGATGAAACTCTAATGATGCATAGACATTATTTTGAAACTCTGGAAAAAACATTGAAAGATGTGATGAGAACGCAAAATAATTATAATATGCAGCTTTCACTTGGTAGCAAAATAATACTTTTGGTGGAGATTTCATCAAATTTTATCGATTGTTCCAAAAGGCACTAGACCGGACATATTTCACATGGTGATCAAATCTTCGCATTTATGGACTCATTACATGGTTTTGAAGTAGACCAAGAATGTGCTGCCGCAAAATCACAATTCAGATCCCGATTGTATCAAGTTAAAGAAATTTGTCAATTTGATAAATAGTATAGGAGATTGAATAGTTGGAGGACCAAACCATGGTATCGTTCAAATTAAAATCCAGATTATCTATTATTGAAAGATGATGGTGACCATGTTCCGTCAATTGTGGCCAACGCATATCCACAATTTGAAAAAACTACTGAATTCTTCACTTATTTGGAGGTCATGCTATTCTTTTCCCAACACTTGATGTCGTRGATTTGARTAATAAATATA
>BMAC01000037.1:1019752-1042634 GCA_014905375.1 Phtheirospermum japonicum
TAAACTAGCTAACTAAGAAAAGCTTATAATTTGAATTAAGGAAAAGGGAGGGAAAATTAAAGTCTTGCTATTTGAAAAAGTCAACATTAATTTAACAAAAATCAAAATTTTAAAAAGGGAGATTTTATAAAGCTTCTAAAAACTAAGAAATTGATCTAAACAACTAAACAGCTTAAAGCATAAGTTCAAAAGTTCAAAAGCTCAAAAGCTATAAAATGAAAATGGAAGTTTTTAAGAACAAGTTAATAACTAAACTATAATCCAAGCATCAACACAAGATTAAAAGAAATAACATGAAAACAAACTAGATTAATAGAAAGATATTACCAAACTTTTGATTAAACCCAAGCTTCAAATAGAAAGTTCAAGTCTCAATAATGGAAATAGCACTTGAAGGATTCTTCACCAAAGGAAATGCAAAACAAAAGCTTCAACACCTTGCTAGATGAAGATCTAAACACCTCTTAAACTATTACTAATTGCTAAGAATTAATACATAGTTAAAATAGAAAAGGAAAATGTGAAGAAGATTTTTGGGAGCAAAATCCCTGAACCAGAGATCTGCTGCAAGTTGATGGTTGAAATGAGGTGACGTTCCTACTTAATCAACCACGCAGGGGCAAAATCGTCCAAAAGCAGTGAAAAATCTGCTTTTCAGTCGATCGACTTTAAGGGAGTCGATCGACTGGCAGCCGATCGGTCATGTTAGCAGTCGATCGACTGCGCTGTCCAAAATGGCAAAAGTCCCTGGAATCCAGTCGATTTTGGGGTTCTAGTCGATCGACTAGAATGGCAGTCGATCGACTGAGCTTCCAGTCGGTCGACTGGATTGCTGCACCCAGCTCGATTTCTCGTTCTTTTTACGTCCGCCAGTTTATCGAGCCTCGTCCCGTTGCGCTTCCTTGCTTGTTCGTCCATTCCCGAGTCGAGTGAAAACGATCCCAAACGAGCGTGGGTCCCGCTTGGACGTCCTACGACCAAGATAAAAACGAAAGAGTGAAAAACTACGAAAACTAATAAAAACGTACAAAAACTAAGAAAACCTAGAAATAACAAAAAACGGCCAACTCGACTCATAAAATACCTAAAAGCAAGCGAAACACACGTAGCGTGCTACAAAAACGGTAACAAAAATATGTACAAAAATATGCAAATCAGCCGCGCTGTATGCTCGTTTGCAGCAGCCCCCCCCCCCCCCCCCCCCATCTTAGGATATTTTGATTTATATAAACTTTGTTACTGTGTCGAACGGATGTAATAATTATAAATTTTCAGATATTTTTATAATAATTGGTTTATTAATTTGTATGTTCATTAATGATATTTTTCAATTTTTTGGGGATTTTTAAATAAACAGGAATTAAAATTTAAAAAATTAAAAAACTGAGGGCCCTGGACCCTCGGTTTTCCGATGGCCACTGACCCTCGGTTTGCCGAGGGCAATTCACCCTCGGGTTTCCGAGGGCAGAGGACCCTCGATTTTTTCGAGTGTCGTCGACTGGATTTAACCGAGGGGACTGACCCTCGGTTTTCCCCTCGAAAAAACTTTCCGAGGGAATTTTGTCCTCGGAAAATTTTACCGAGGACAATTTTTTCGAGGGAACGTTGCCCTCGGTTTCTCCAAAAACCGATGGAATTTTCCTAAAAATCGAGGGAAAAATCTCTCGGAAAACTGTGTTTTTTTGTAGTGGATGGTGTTTAAAATCTTTCCAAATGAATTTGCAGCGAGGGGGAGAGAGAAAGAGATGGAAAAGGTAGCTCGGAAGAATCTGGAGAAACATGGGGTAGTGATTGTTAATTTCTCAATTCTTCCTTCAATGATATGGACACGATGATGGTATTTTTTAAGGATTTTGGCTAAAAAATTTGAGTTCTAGGGGCTGAGATTTTTCAAGTGGGAGAGAGAAATGAGAAGGGTGCGTATAGCTAGGTGAGAAATCCTTTTATATCATATCCGATTTGATGGACCGACTCCAGGTCTGAACAGGTATAGGCCTCCGTCATATGCTAAAGGATTCAAGTGACCGTCACACAAGAGACTTACTCAAAATAAAATATAACATAAATATTATTATTTTAAACATGTACTTTTGTGTAATTTATTACTTTTGAGCTAGCTTATCAGTTAAATTTGTCAAACGCTTATACTTACATCAGATAGCTTTTCAATTATCAGTCATTAGTTAAAAACTATCATCTCCCAACTAACATATCAATTATCAGCTAGTTTGTTAGCTTTATCCGCCAAACATACTCTTTATCCAAACACTTCAACATATTATTTGAAAATTAAGATTCAACATCTTATAAGATGTATGACTTTATAGGCTCATTTAAATAAACTTAGCGAAATACCATTATTTAGCTCGTTTAAGTCAACACTATTATTGAGCTCACTAAAATAAATCAAGTAGATAGTTATCAAGCATAAGCCAAGACCATAATGATTTCATTCTTCTTTTTTTTCGGGATAAAAAACAAAATATATAATTAACATTATGTAAATAGTCAGTACTGATTGACAATAACGAGACCCAATTGAAAAATAGATCTGATAAATAAAATTTAACCAGATTGATCTACTAACATGCAAAAGTTAAATTAATATAGATAAGAACCATTAGATATAAATATCTATTGCTTGAAAATTTTTGTACCAATGAAACTGATTTCGTATTGATCACTAATTTTCATGTAAACAAAACAAAACACCACTTATTAAATAGATAAAACTCCAATTATTGAGGAGACACAAACACATGTGAAGAAAACACGACCCGCGATGAAGGAAAGTGAGGGATGAAGATGATGATAACGAATAGAGTTACCAAAAGAGTTTTTATTAAGAGAGAGAAAACTGGGTGCGACAGAGTCAAACTTCTGTGTGGTGTGGGTTAAGCTAACAAGAAATATTTGGGTACTTGGGTGCGGCAACCCCCGATAAACTTTTTTCTTTTTTGGGTGATTGTTGTTTATTTAACATATATTAATTTGAAAACAATAGAAAGTAAATACTTAATGGAGATGGACTAGCGGTTGGGTGGTTAGGACACCCTATCTTTAGGGATAAAGAAGGGCGTGAGCTTTTTGTACGTCGTATGCCTACATTTTTTGAAATATTTCCAGTCGTTTTGGCAGACGGCGATGGAATTGTTAGAGCCGATGTTCCTTTTCGAAGGGCAGAATCGAAGTATAGTGTTGAACAAGTAGGTGTAACCATTGATTTCTATGGTGGCGAACTCAATGGAGTCTGCTACTGTGAAAAAATATGCTAGACGCTCTCAATTAGGTGAAAATTTTGAATTAGATCGCGCGATCTTGAAATCGGATGGTGTTTTTCGTAGCAGTCCAAGGGGTTAGTGTACTTTTTGACATGCTTCGTTTGCTTTGCTCTTCTTCTTCGTACACATTTGGCATGGTGTTAGAACCTTATTTAGAGATGTTTTTGCCGATATTGACCCAAATTTGGATGCCCAAGTAGAGTTTGAAACCTTCTTGATAATTGGCAACGGCCATTAGAGCTGGTAGGAATGGCAAATTGAATGGAGAAAAGGAGAGAGTGAACGACAATCAAATTTAGGTTATTATTTTAAATTTAACAATTTCTTTCTCTCGACATCTTAATATCTCATTTATTATACTTTTAACATTAAATCTTTGCATTTATTAATAAAATATTATTTTTGGATGCCCCGTTAACATTCGACTCTGCTTATGGATCAATGATATACAATTAAAAAATTTACAATTGTTCTCAACAAGAAGTCACACTTCGTTTTAGTTTCCTGGTCAATTTCACTAATAATTTCTTTCTCGATACCCAACAAGCCCCAAGTTAATAATCTCTCATTTGGTCACACATATGGTTGTTTATGATTTTTCACATTAGAAAATAAAATTTAGAACAATGGTTTAGGGGGAAACTCACCCATCACTTTATATTTATCAATCACACAGATAGATAAATATATAAAAGGTGTGATGAATATGCATTTTTATAATCATTATTCTCAATCACTAAGTATATTTATCACGTACGTGTGTCCATCCGGTTACATCACCTGAGTCAATGCAAACTCTAAAATATAATATAATTTAAAACAAAACGTGGGTGGCCATAAATGCCTAAGCAAATACGACAGTTCGAACGTTATCAAATTTCACTATCAAAGAAAAAAAAGGTCTCCAACTTATCAAGAAGATTCACAACTTGATGTTTCCACCAAGAATTCACCTGTTCATCAATTTTAATTATTTTTATTTGGGCAAAACTTTAATGCATCAGATTAAATATTTAGAATTGACCAAAACAAATAATAAAGTGATCAAAAAGTGCATATACTACTACTAGTGCATGACATTAACCATCTTAATTACAAAAAATAACAATCAAATATTTTAAATGACAATATGCAAAACTGGTGGTCTCGAATGTTGAAGTGTAAACTAAAGTGCAAGAACCATTATAGTTTGAATGTCAATATCTTTTTTATATTTCAATATTTATGGTGAAATACTTCAAATGACTAAGCTGATTAAAATTCACAAAAAATAAAATACAGGAGCTCAATATTTATAATACAATGAATCATTAGTATACGCGGATAAGTTCAATGAAATTATTAATTTGAACTTAAAATACCTAATCTCCCATCAATCAGTCCAGATATCTAAAAAGAAATTGATACGCTCAATTTGACTAACGAATTGTATGAACAGTTTATATAAAAATGTTTGGTAAATATTTGTGAGCTGATAGTTGTTTGATCGTGTAAAATGATAAAAAAGGGCATTAGCACAATTTATTGTTGAGTATTTATTTTATTAATAACAAAACTTATAATATATTGAATAATTAAAGTAACTTTTACAGAAAAACAATCATTATTTATAAAAATTTCTTGAGTTTTAAATTCTTTAATATATAAAATTTAATTTGGATTATTATTACTATTATTTAATTATAATAAGTCTTTGTATGTAAATTAATAAATTCTTTTTTATAATTTGAGGACAAAATTGTCATTTTAATTCATTTTCAAAACCTCTCTTCTCAAAAAGTTCCTATATGGAGCTTTTTTAAAATTAGCTTTTTGGACCCCAAAAAACTAATTGTAACCCATATTTACCAAACATATTAATTAAAAAATTTGACTAATCAATTCTCTTAATTGAGTCAAATCCTCTAATTTTGGCTCAAAATTCTATTTACAAACGGGGCAATATAGTTGAAGTTAAAATTGGCTTTATTGATCTTTACTACATACTCGTGATTAGAATTTAGAAAACAATGTCGGGTCTCTGACAGTGAAAGCTATAAAAAAATCATTTTATTTTATTCTTTAGTTTTTTGTTTCTCCCATCACTCTATTTTGAGAACGATTTTGTCATTGGACTACAACTTCTAGATGAAACTGCTCACATATACAGTGTATATAATTTAAGAACAATGCGAAAAAAAAAAAAGAAAAAGAAATCAATTGGTGATAGATAAACGTGAACAATAATAAAAATAAAAATAAAATAAATATTTGCATGCATTGGGTCAACCAATGTATGAGAATGTTTCTGAATAATAAAAAATTACTCCATTCATCACACAGAAATAACACATACTTATTTTTACTGAGATTAAAAAAAATAGTTAATAAGTCTGATCATGAGACGAATGAAGTAATTCTCAATTTATAAGGAGAAAATAATTTTATTTTACTATAGAGTAATTTACTTATATGAATGGTCATCATAAAATTGGCTAATAGAGTAATCCTTATTCAAGTTTCATATACAGAGCTTGAAATAGTTGGACCAAAACACTCATAATACACAGGGATAAAATAGGAAACAAAGTTAGGCATTCAATAATTTCTTGAAAAGTTGTACAAAACCTACTACTGATTATAAACATCGCTAAAATCCAATCTTCAGAGAAAAGTAAATTAAGCCATAACCTCTTCGGTTATAGGTCGTAGTCACTCGAACGAGAGTCGAGTTATCATTAACCACTACCCTAAATTTACATAAAAAATTAAAAAACAAAAAACCAAAAAAAAAAAAAAAAAAAAAAACCCAATTCTATATTGATCATCAAGGGATCCTATGCTCCAAGTTTGAGTAGCCCTACACCTTTTACCAACCTTAAGAATAGAAAACAAAAGTAAATTGCCAACAATCCAACACCAAGAGACTTATCAAGTTGCATATTCGTCTTTGGCAATATCACAAGTGCCCAAAGCAAGCCTCCCATCAAGAACCCCACCGTCTCATAGAGTTCATAATCCCTAGGAATGGGATAGCTCCAAGGATAATTCTCCCATGACGCGAACACAAGCGACAATCCCAATCCCATCAACGTGTTGAAAAGGGGTCCCGCGTAGCATCCCGACAGGGCGACCTGCGCCCCGTCCGGCCCACCTTTTAGTGCCATGGCCATATTGGAGATCAAGTCCCCTAACGAGTTCCCCCACGCTAGGACGGTGAGTCCTAGGATCGAAGTGCTTATCCCAAGGATGTGTCCGAACGCGACCAACAACGAAACCAACTCCTCGACAACCATGTACGTCCAAACGATGCTCATCAAGAAACCTCCCGCCAGCCAGAGGATTAGGAATCTCTTCGGCGGGTCGGATCTCTTGGTAAGAACCAACGTCAAAGCGCCGAGAATGATCCCGGCGAGAGTCGAAGCCGAGTAAATTGCCAAACTAATTTTGAAATCGCCGATTTCACATAGTTTGTTACAAAAGGCCGCGAAAAAACTCGGTGCTAGTGTGGCTGAGCTTGCCGCAAAGGGCTTGGACCATTTATCCTCACTTACGACCGGAATTGTGAGCTTCCTCGGCAAGGAAAGTGGCAATTCGAGAACATAAACAAACAAATTCAAGTAATAATAAAACGAGGAATTGTCGATATTTAGCCAGCTCATACTTAATAATTCTTGATCCTGAGATTTAAGGCCATCTTTTTCAGATAAAAGTCCCTTTTCCTCATCAGCATATCCCAATAATGGTATCCCAATTTCATCCACAACCGGAGGAATAACCATCCTTTCCTCCTTATTACAGAACAAATGCATAACCGAGACCACGCCGATGTACACAACGTACACGCAAACGAAACAGAGGGCAAACCAGAAATTGATCCTCCCGAAAATGACGATCATGAGGAGACAACACAACACAAACAGGAAAAACAGAACGTCCCGGACGAAGCTGGCCCTGTCGACCTTAACCCGGCGCGAGGATATCGAGATACTCACAATCCCCACCACGAAGCACGATATGAAAAACGCGCCGCCCAGCACGCTGTTGAGGCCCACATCAGCGTCGCCCGAGCGCGTGAATGAAATTATACTCGCGAAGACGTCGTTGGCCCCGTTCCCGAGCGGGAGCAGAGTGGTCCCGGCTATCGTCGGGGACAGCTTGAGCACTCTCGAGAGGCTCTCGACGGACGGGCAGAAGTATTCGGAGGTCGTGTTGCCCAAGACGTAGAAGAGTACGACGAGCCATAGCAGGAGCGAAAAGTAGCCGAGCGAGGGCGAATCAGTACAAGTGCAGTAAAAGATTTCGAGATAGTTTAAGTAGCCTTTGGGGTTGCAGGATTTGTTGGACTTCACATACACGCACTTTGAGCGATGATCGACGAGTTTTCGGACACCGGCGCAGTTTTTGGGGCTGGCATTGGACGTTTCATGAAGAAGAAGAATGGGTTTCTGGGGGTGGTTTGAAGAGGGGAGAATGGAGGTGATGTAGAATGTGATGAGGAAGAGGAAAGATAAGCTGAGGAAGAGCGAGAAAGCTTTCTTTCGCTTAGGTACTGTGATGGGAAAATCCATTCACGAGAAAATTAATAAAAATAATTTGAGTTATTGGGATTACTATAAAACTCTACCGGGGATATGGGAGGTGGTATCTGAGGGAGGATTATTTGGCCCCTGTTTTGTGGTTGGAAGTAAGTTGGTTAGGCAATCCTTTTGCACGTAGATATTGATGAGTGACATGGAGGATTTCTATCTACTGGTAAAAATAATAAATTTTGAAACTCAAAGTTGTGTGTCTGACTTAGTAGAGTAGGATATGTTCGGTTTTTCGAGTGTTATTATCAAATGCCCACCCAAATAGTATGGAAGAAATTCAAGACCTCAAATTTACAATAAAATAATATAATAAAATAAGTGTGTGTTATATAGATTGTAAATATTTTATTTTTTTTAAAAAACATATTAAATCTTAACAGTGAGAAGTAATATTCTTAGGCCTCGTTTGGGAATGTAGATCTGATTAGGTTAGATAATCATTAACATGAGATAAAGTTACTATTCACATTGTTTGTCGGAGGGGGTTGGCCAAGAATGAATATCATGGATTTATAAGATTAAAATCGCGGGCCCAACAGATTTGGGCAAATTCAAAACATTAATGGCAAACATAAGATTGGTGGAGATTAGTGGAGATTGAAATGCCTTATCTTGCTATTTCGGTAATGCCAAACGAGCCATTATAGTCGAGACAAGGGGAAAATTTCATTTTTGGTACATTATGTTGGCCACTTTCCAAAAAAGGTACGTGATGTTGGCCAGCATCAAACTACATACATTAAGTTGATAAATTTATCAAATTTGGTACAAAAAAAGCCCAATCGGGCTTTGATGCTTACATGGCATGATTTAATCATTTCTTATAATTTTAATATAAAAATTAATTTAAAAACTGATTTAATTTAAAAATTAATTTAAAAACTGATTTCTTATCATTTTAAATTTAAAAATTAATTTCTTATCATTATAAAATTAATTTAAAAATTAATTTAATTTAAAAATTGATATAAAAATTAATTTAATTTAAAAGTTAATATAAAAATTGATTTTTTATCATTTTTAATTTAAAGATTAATTTCTTATCATTTTAAAATTAATTTAAAAATTAATTTCTTATCATTTTAAAATTAATTCAAAAGTTAATTTAATTAAAAATTAATTTAAAAATTAATTTCTTATCATTTTAAATTAATTTAAAAATTAATTTCTTATCATTTCTAATTTAAAAATTAATTAAAAAATTAATTTATTATCATTTAAAATTAATTAAAAATTAATTAATTAGAAATTAATTTAAAAATTAATTTATCATCATTTTAAAATTAATTTAAAAATAAATTTGATTTAAAAATTATTTTATTATCATTTTAAAATTAATTCAAAACTTAATTTAATTTAAAAATTAATTTCTTATCATTTTTAATTTAAAAATTAATTTCTAAATTAAATTAATTTTAAATTAATTTTAAAATGATAAGAAATTATTTTTTTAATTAATTCTTAAATTAAAAATGATAAAAAATAATTTTATATTAATTTTAAATTAAATTAATTTTTAAATTAATTTTAAAATGATAAGAAATTAATTTGTAAATTAATTTTTATATTGAAAATGATAAGAAAT
Source organism: Phtheirospermum japonicum (assembly GCA_014905375.1). Lineage (NCBI taxonomy): Eukaryota > Viridiplantae > Streptophyta > Magnoliopsida > Lamiales > Orobanchaceae > Phtheirospermum > Phtheirospermum japonicum. The sequence continues at coordinate 1,029,190 of BMAC01000037.1, forward strand.
CAGTTTTTAATTTAATTTTTAAATTAAAAATGATAAGAAATGATTAAATCATGCCATGTAAGCATCAAAGCCCGATTAGGCTTTTTTTGTACCAAATTTGATAAATTTGCCAACTTAATGTATGTAGTTTGATGCTGGCCAACATCACGTACCTTTTCTGAAAAGTGGCAAACATAATGTACTAAAAATGAGATTATCCCAGCCAACAAGTGTGCATTTTAATGATTATAAAACCCGTAATCTATTAAGTAAATATAAGTAAAATACTTCTAAATAGTAAATAATATCGAAATCAGTATGGAGTCTTTCAAAATTAAAATTCATAATTATAGATTTTAATGAAAGCAAAAGATAAAGAAAACAATTCAAATTATATGATGTTAGCAGTTGCATTCGTCGCTGAACAAAAAAAACTTTCACAGATGTCAACTACAACTGTGGTCACATCCGTCGCTGGATAGAAAAGTGGAGTTCCAATAAATTGTTCTCAACTTTGAAAACTTGATCTTTTATCTATAATGGTTGATAGCTGATAATTGATATAGTTGATAGATGATAATAGTTCGAATTGCTCTAAAGGTTGATCTTTTAACTCGGTTGAACTGATTTAAAAAGCTGATAACTATCTATAATTGATAGTTGATAGTCGATAGCAGATAGCTTTGAGCTTATAGCTAATTTTAAATTAGTGTTTGAAAATTATCTGATTAAATTAGTTGATAGTAGGTTAATAGACCAATACCAACATGATTGAAAAATGTAAAAATATTATACATATAAAAAGAAAAAATATAAATAAATTAAATAAACAAAGTCATAATAATAAACAAGAATTTCCTAGAAGTTTTTCTAAACAAATAAGAAAAATATATGATAAATGATAAGAAAATCAACATAATAATAATAAATTTTAGTACGTCTAACAAAAATATTTCATAAAATGTAAAATAATGTTTTAGCTTATAAAATAAATATTTACTACATTATAAAATGATAAGAATTTAATTTTTCTAATAAGTTAAGAACTTATAAGAAAAAATTACAATTTCTAGTTTTTTTTCCAAGAGCTTTTTTCTTACCAATTAGCTTATAAAGAGCTTATTAGGGGAATAAACTGTAAGCTCTCTAAGAAATTATAAAACTATGATATTTTTTTCTCATAAGAAGACCTTATTTCATACTAAACAACTTAAAATGAGCTTATTGGAGAGAATAAGCTATAAGCTCCTCCAAAAGACTTAACCAAATATGACTTAAATCGTTGTTGAGTTGTGAACAAATGCTCAACATTATATAGACAAATTGTAACTTTAATAAATATCTACTAATGCATATACATTCTAAAGAGAATTAAATTATAATTTAATTCTAATATTGTACAATATAAATATCAAAGATGAAGATTTGGGAAAGATGTCAAAATAATATTTATAAAAAATAAATTTTCTAAATAAAATAAATCGCCCAACACATGAGACGCGCATTTTTGGACTCAACAAGCAGAAGTTGAGGTTTCCGTTTGAATTGAAGAATTTCCAATTGAGGATAACGATTTTATAATTCAGTGTATCTCAAATCTTCGAACTTTTATTTGATTATGTTTATTTAGTCGATTTTCATATGATTTATTTACGATCCAACTTCAAATCTTCCCTTTAAATTCATAACATTACATCCAAATACATCATAATATATTGTCAATGAGTGTGAGTTTTTGTAGCTATATTGACGAGATTTATGTGTGTGTGAGAGAACAGGCGGCTCATGAGAAGAGAGAGTAACATATTATTTTTGAACAGAAAAGTGAAAAAGAAATCGACAAAGATAATGTAAGAATTAGCCGCATAAGGACACACCGAAGCAAGAATTTAGGTTGCGTGGATAAGATTAAAAAGAAAGGAATAGTACAAGAAAACAAAAGAAGTTGAATGCATCGTGAAAGCTCACTTTCATTGCGAACAGTGTTAGACCAAAATGGTTCACCATTACTAACAAAAAAGAATCATAATAGAGAAACCAATACAAGATTAATTAATATAATTAATTCTTTCTCCTCTTTTCTTTTCCTCCTATTTGTTGGGTTTAAAACCGAGATGTACTAACCGAAGTTGATTAACTTTCTAATATAAAGGTCTTGTTGCAATCTCAATTAGTTTAAGCCACCATGTCATATATCAATCGATTGATTAATAGTGCTAAGGGTGCATTTGGTTGATCTTCAAGGCCACATTTTTTAATTGGACAATTTTATTCGCAACAGATCGATTACTAATCACACTCGTATATTATTGCACTCATATGTTATATATATATATATATATATATTTTATCTAAGTGCACCAAGATGAAATTACCTAAACCACCCTTACAATTCCATTACATCAAATTATTTAACCCACTTTACTAGACACACCCATTAAAAAAAAGACGTAGGCTGGAAGAAGATGAAAAGAAAGAACAAGAAAAAAGAAAAATTCACAGGCAGCGATACCTCCACCAACCGGCGACCGGCGACCAGCGACAACCTCTCTCATGTCAAGCCAACAACACCCGCAAAATATTATAGGTTTTGACATTTTTTTGGTTTGAAAAATTTCAATTTATTTTGTTCAATTTCAAGTTTTGTATAACTAAATCATGAGTTTTATTGTTTAAACAAGTTCTAGTCTGGTATTAAGTGGTTATTAATATGTAAAATGATGTATGTAACTATGGATTTGTGATTTAAAAAAACTAGAGTTCGTACTACAATCGATAGGAAGATGACAAATTTTTAATCCATTTTTGGTCCTAATCACCAAAAAGTACGTCAATTTTTGGTAGGAAGATGATGAATTTTGTATCCATTTTCGGTCATCAGGGACCGAAAATAAATGAAAAATTTGTGCATTAACACAAATTTTCATCTGTATTTTTTTAATTTTTTACTACTTTCTATATCGGTTTTATCACAACCGATGTCGAAAGTAGTTTTTACATCAAAATAAGTTTCCATATCTTTTTTAAAAAAAAATGTTAAAAGTGAGATTCTACATTGCCTGGTTTCAGAAACCGATATAGAAAGTTCAATAGGGTATAATATGACCACAATCCACCGAAAATTGAAGATATTTACGGCCCTTGCTGATTGAAAATTACCTGAGTTTCAGAAGATTAGTGCCCCAAAAGCTTCAATTTCGGTTAACCAGCTCCGTCCATTTCGGATGTACCACGACCGAAAATATTGCGGCGAGTCTTTTTTTCTTCTAATTTCGAGTTACAACTAACAATAAGTATACAAAAATAAAAAAATAATCGAACACAAAGGTAAAAATATTTACATTGGTTGTTCTCATGTATTCTTTATCATCCGTTGTTGAGTTTTTATAATGTTTGAATAATTAGGGCATGAAGATAATTGAAGTGAAGTTTAAAGAATTATTTAAAATATGTGTATAACTGGGTGTGTGCAGTAACTTTGTAATTTTCTTGGGTGTTTTTAATAATTAGATGAATAAGAGTGTTTAGGTTATAATAAGGGTATATAAGTCAATATATTCGATATCATTTTGTAAAACACACACACACACGCAGTTAGTAAATCCATGGGTGCGTGTAAAATTGGCATTTTACAAATATTTATACGTTTATATAGTGTTTGGTTGACAATTTGATAGCCTGGGAAATGGCTTCAGCGCTATCCCTTTTCATGCACTTTCCTTGATAGACCATCTCGTACACCCCCTCCCCATATTAGTAATTGAGCCTAGAGGTGTTAAACTGGTACCGGTTAATCGGCGAACCACCAGTTCCGGTTAGAACCAAAATCGTGAATCGGTTTCTGAAGGTTTGATTTCGGTTTGAAATCTATACGAAATGAAACCGCATGTTTTAACCAAAAGAAACGGTGGTTAAATCGATCTATTCGAGGCTGTTTGAAATCACCGACCTAGAGCCGTTGTGATTAACGGCTGGAAAAATTAACCATTGGAATAAAATCGGCTGGCTAACCCAAAACCAGCGGTTCCAGCGACTATTTTTTTAATATTTTATATCCATTCTATATCTATAAATACCCCAAACCCCAAAACCTATACTCACACTATTTCTTTTTCTTCTTCTTCTCATTTTATAATCTTTAGTTTAGAATTTGTATGCACTGACGCTGAAAGAACTGTCCCATGGCTTGGCATGGCACACATACGAATGGTTTGAAAAAGGTTTCGACCCTTATATTAGAGATTGTAGCTTCGAAAAATTTATGGATTTAGAAGGGCCAGTACAAGTAATGATATTAATGTCTTGGTTAGATCTCCATTATTCAATGATAATATTAATGAGGTTGCACCACCATGGACTTTGTAGTTCAAGGTCATCACTATAATATGGGGTATTATTTTTCTGATGGTATTTACCCACAATATGCCACTTTAATCCAAACAATTTCTCAGCCATCATCTATGAAGGAAAAATGTTTGCTAAACATCAAAAATCAGTAAGAAAAGATGTGGAATGAGCATTTGGAGTGTTACAAAGTCAATGTCATATTGTCTAAGGTGCAGCTCGTATGTGGAAATCAGAAGATTTGGGAAAGGTAATGAAAACATGTATCATCTTGCACAATATGATAATCGAGTCCGAGCATAGCCAAGGCATTAGTCCTAAGATTTGGCAACCTCATGGAGATGAAACAACTGAAAATATGACTCCCGTACATGATTTCACATTTCTTATGTCGAGGATGAATAGTCCAATGAAACAAATACAAGACAAAAGGGTGCATAAAGATTTAAAGATCTATCTTATCAATCAATTGTGGGAGCTATATGGTGGTCATCAAATTACTTCATATTCTTTTTTCTTTTCAAAATAATTTCGGTCTTTGAATTTTCATTTATGATTTGTATCTAATGTTGATGAGATAGTCAACTTTTTCTTTGAAAGTTGATATTATTTAGTATGACCTATTTGAAAGTATAAAGGTCCTGGAGACAATCATATTTAAAGACATTATACTTGATCACAACTATTATATATATCGTTATATATATGGCAATGCATTTATTGAATTATTGTTTTGATTATTTGTGATTATTTATATAAATGTTCCCATGAGTTAATGTTGTCATTGATATGGTGAGATGTGAGTGATAGAACATTACTCTTATGTACCTAGTATAAATATAACATAAAGTCATAAGTGACTTGAGAGAGTTCTTAGAGATACATCATAACAAATCCTGATTTTGAGATTGGGGAGTTCTTGAGCTATCGTGAGATTTCCTAACTTTCTTCACGATAGAAATACACTGAAGTTAGATCTTGCAGTCGGAGAATTAATTTTTCTAACTTTCTTCACGATTGCAATACACTGAAGTTGGATCTTCCAGTCGGAGAATTAATTGCGTGGATACCTTAGTATCGAACTCGGATTAGATTTACTGCAAAGTTTTCACGCTTTCTCTCGTTTATTTATTATATAAACATATTTGTCACAGTATAGATCTGTTGGATCTAAATTTTTTAAAACTTCCACTACACGAGCATGGTGTTCGTCTCTACGAATTCCAACATTATTTCCAAAATGAAAGTATATAATCATGAAAATATACTTGCTTATATTGCATTAATAAACACCATCAAAATAGAATACTAAGATCTATCCCATATTTTTAAGTAGCTTGGCAACTTTCATTTAATCACCATTAGCTCTTTGCATATATAACCTTTTCTTGAAATTCCAGTTTTTCTTCTTGAACCTAGACTCATATAGCTTTCAACCATATATGTCCATTAATTTAACTTATAAATGGTAAAATATGTTTAATGCTCAAAGTCAGATATTGTGCATGAGAAAATTATGAAGTTGTATTTTCTCATATAATATTGTTCCCTCATCTTCATTCTACGCAATTCCTCCTTCAATTTTCGAGCTTTCTCTTTTAATAATTAAAAGAACCACATCGAACGACGAGGAGAAAACCCTTCATCTCTAGCCTTCCTCTTGACTTTGACCAAACAAACCACATACTAATCACTCTCAGTGGATTCATCTTCCTCCTCAGCTGCATTACCATCATCATCATCCTCCTCATCATCATCCGCGTCTTCTTCTCCCCTATTTTGTTCTAAAAGAAAAAGAGCTTCAACAAACGAATCACGAAATGCCTACATCTGTTCAACTTGAGCCTGCATCTGTTCAATCTGAGAATTAAGCTGAACAACCCGAGCCCGCACTACTGGAGCAGAAAACCGAACAGTGTTAGATTTGGTGTTAACAACACCAGGACCAACACAAGAAGTACCAGAAGCTCTAGTTAGCGGCTGCCATGGAAGATCCACAACTCGAACTCTAGTATTATGTTGACCACGCAACGAAAACCACTCCGTCTCCCCAGTAAAAACATCATCCTCAGTAGGCTGAAATCCTTGATTCTCAAGTAGTCTAAAAATCAGGGAAGGAAAGCAAAAAGATGAAGTTGCTTTAAATGTAGCAAACCTGGTGACAATGTCAAATACATGCTGACCAGAATTCAGTTTTATACCACGACCTAGCTTAAACAGAAACTGGGCTTGTGGATGCGTCACAACGGTGGCATTCTTCGTCGTTACCCATTTAAAAATTGCTACCTTATGCAAAACTGAATACAAAGAGGACAACCTCGTACCAGACAACTTCTCATGCCATTTATTATGCATACTTCCAGACAAAAATTCAAGGACCTCATCCATATCAACAATATTAGAGTCCCCATGATAACCCTCAGTTCCAAACAGTTCATTATTAATTTAGGAGTAAATTCTTAAATCTTCCCGCGCACATAAACTTTACCAAAACCGATGGACTTAGGATCAGCAATAGACGAAAGCATGTTTGCAAAGAACTCTAACACCACTTCACGAACAAAAGACATGGCAGTAGAAATGGTAGAGTACATACCTTTACTCTCAAAGAATTCATTTAGATTTTGCTTTTTGAAAATATCTACCGGTACTCTACGCTCATCAATCATCCCACGCTGATGATACCCAGGAAATGCCTCTTTAGCCTCTTTAGTTAAAAATCTGGTTGATACAGGAACAATGTCTTCAATATTAATATCCAGAAATGGGGCCTCATCAGAATCATCCGAAGACTGTTCAGAAGCAGCTGATGGACTAAGGCACCTTCAGAGATTGCATCATCAGAGCTGGAACTGGGAGACAAAACTAGATCAATGGTAGGTGAGTCAGGTTTGGTGAGATAACACCAGAACCACCACGAGTTTTATGGGCAACTTCAAAGCATTTGGTTTGAGCCTTCTTGGACTTCAAAGCTGACAGCATAGTAAGGAGTGCGAAGTCACCATCAGAATCTGAGGAGAAGCTATACTCAGTCTCCGGCTGAGTCATGTTAAACAGAGTTAAAGGAGGATCGGCCACTAACGAACGGGAAGAGCTTCAACTTCACCAATGAAAAAATTAATGACAGTGAATGGGGGATCAGAGGAACTGAAATTATCAACTTCGGGTGGATTTTTCTTATCAGCCAGACGTACTGTCTTTTTCCGGCGAGAGGTAGTTGAGTCGGATATCCAGTTTGCATCATAGTAACCTTCAAGTATCCTGGGGAATCTACCATAATGTAGTTCAAAGTTTAGAGTGTACTTTAAGTATCTCAAAACTCTCACAAGCGCTTTCTAGTGTTCTCCACTTGGGTTGCTTGTATATCGACTCAGTTTGTTTACCGAACAGGCTAGATCAGGCCTTGTACAGTTAGAAATGTACATCAGACATCCAATGATCCTAGCATAGTCCTTCTGAGCCTCTGTTCTTACTCAAGTGAACGTCGAATTCCATAGGTGTCTTTGCTGGAAGACTATCGTGTGCATTGGACTTCTTGATCACTTTCTCAATGCAATGAGATTGTGATAAGACAATTCCATTTGGAGTTCTTATGATTCTTATGCCAAGAATAGTGTCAGCAACTTCCAGATCCTTCATGTCAAAATTCCTTTTTAGCATGAGTTTCGACTCGTTAATCACTTGTAGGTTGCTACCCATGATTAACATATCATCTACATAAAGACATACTATAAAAAATCTGTCATTAGTATTCTTAATGTAGACACACTATTCGCACTCGTATATCTTTGACCCATTTGACATCATCACTTTGTCAAATTTCAAGTGCCATTGTAAAGATGCTTGTTTCAAGCCATACAATGACTTAACCAGTTTGCACACCTTTCTTTCTTGTCCAGGTTTTACAAAACCTTCAGGTTGTTCCATATAGATTTCCTATTCTAAATCGTCATTTAGAAAAGCTGTTTTAACATCCATTTGGTGAATCTCAAGATTGTGCAAAGAAGCAATCGCTAGAAGCACCCGGATAGAGGTAATTCTCGTAACAAGAGAGTATGTATCAAAGAAACCATAACCCTCCTTCTGGAGAAATCCTTTCACAACCAAACGAGCTTTATACTTATTGATTGATCCGTCAGCTCTGAACTTTCACTTCAGAATCCATTTAATTCCTAAAGGTTTACAACTTTCAGGTAAATCATTCAGAATCCACGTATGGTTCTGCATGATCGAATCGATTTCGCTCTGAACAGCTTCCTTCCAAAACTAACTATCAGTTCAAGAGAAAGCTTCTTTTAATGAATCTGGTTCTTCATCCAACATGAAGACCACATAGTCAGGACCAAAATCCTTAGCAACTTTAGCTCGAGTGCTCCGCATAGGAGTTAGAGCTTCAAGTTCTGAACCAGGTCGCTTACGAAACTTAGGTTCAACCCTCACAAGTTCTTGACTTGTAGTTCCTTCAGCATTACCAGTGTTTGAACTGGAAACAGCTTTATCCTTACAAGGATAGATGTCTTCAAAGAATATCGCATTCCTTGACTCAATGGTAGTTCCGACATTCATGTCCGGAACATCTGATATATGAATGATAAATCGATAGGCGCTACTATTTAGTGCATAACCAATAAATATACAATCAACCGTTTTGGGTCCGATTGTCACTTGCTTCGGTAGAGGCACTTCTACCTTCGCTAAACACCCCTACACTTTGAGGTATTTATAAGAAGGTTTCCTTCCTTTCCACAACTCATAGGGAGTTTCGCCCCTACCTTTAAGTGGAACTTTATTGAGGATATAGTTTGCCATTAAAACAGCTTCCCCCCACATGTTCTGAGGTAACCCAAAACTAATCAACAACACATTCATCATCTCTTTCAAAGTACGATTCTTGCGTTCTGCAATGCCGTTCGATTGAGGTGCATACGGAGCTGTAGTTTGATGAATTATGCCACTTTCGTTGCACAAATCCTCAAACGGAGCTACGTATTCCCCTCCTCTATCGCTTCAGATAGATATTATTTTGTAGTTAAGTTGATTTTCGGCTTCATTTTTTAAGTTCTTGAAAGCTTCAATAGCCTCATCTTTACCTCTCAAAAGATAAAGGTAACAGTACCTTCTGCAATCGTCAATAAAAGTAATAAAATACTTTTTTCCACCTCTAGTTTGCACAAACTTCAAATCACATATATCCGTGTGAATTAATTCTAGAGGTGTCGTGCTCCTTTCTACCGATTTAAACGGTAACTTAGTCATTTTTGCTTCTACACAAATTTCACACTTACTTTTGTTAACAAATTCATTTATCTTAAGTAAATTGAGATTTGACAAATGTTTTATTGCATTTATATTAATGTGGCCTAATCTACAATGCCATAAACTGGAGCACTCAGTTAAGTAAGAGGAATCAGAAGCAATTTCATTAATGATAGGTTTTGGGCGTATAGCCATTACACTTAGTTTGAACAGTCTATCTGTAAGGTAACCCTTTCCCAGAGGTGTTCCAAACTTAGACAGTACAAACTTATTAGCCTCAAATACAAGTTTAAAACCACGACTAACTAGTATTGAATCAGAGACTAAATTCTTCCGGATGTCCGGAACGTGCAACACCTCCTTCAGAGTGATCTCCTTTATAGAAGTCATTTTGAGGACAACTGAGCCAGCACCTACAACTTGAGAAGACGCTTGGTTTCCCATGTTCAACTTCCTTCCCTCACAGGGATGGTATTTGGAGAACAAGCTCCGGTCTGCACACACATGGGCAGTTGCAGCAGTATCGACGAATCATTGACCACGATTCTCGACCATGTTAGCTTCCTCAGTGATAACCGCAGTGAGATCATCACTAGTCAGCTCTCTCTCGGCTAAGTGAGCACTCAGCTTGACCTTCTTTTTCTTTGGATTCCGACAGTCCTTAGACCTGTGTCCAGGTTTGCCACAATTGAAGCAGTCGCCGCTGAACTTCTGAGAAGAAGGAGCTTTCGGCTTAGAGTTTCCAGGACGCGACCTCTTCTTCGAGTTGTCTCCTCGTTCAAGCAGGTTCACCTGAGGTTCATCCGAACTTTTTGAATTCTTGTACTGAACTCGAACTTCGGACTCAATTCGTACCTTCCGGATAACATCTTCAAGAGACGTCGCCTTTCGCTTATGCTTGAGATACGTCTTGAAGTCTTTACAGTTCGAAGGAAGTTTATCAATCATGGCAGCAGCCGTGAAAGCATCAGGAAGTACCATCCCCTCGGCGTGGACGTCATTCACCAGCATTTGGAACTTTTGAACTTGTTCCATAACCGGGCGAGAATCAACCATCTTGTAGTCCATGAAATTCGTGACTACAAACTTCCTAGTTCCAGCCTTGTCGGAATTGTATTTCTTCTCAAGTGCCTCCGAGATCTTTTTGGAGGTCTTTACGTACGAGTACAAGTTACTCAGGCTATCTTCCAGGATACTTAAGAGAAAGCCTTTACACATATAGTCTCCGTTGTGCCAATTATCGTAGGCGGCACGAATAGTGAAACTGGTCTCGGACTCATCCGGAGTAGGTGGTTCGTCTTCCTTCACGAAGTTAGAGAAGCCAAGCATCGTGAGGTAGAACAACATCTTTTGTTGCCACCTCTTGAAGCCTTCTCCATTGAATTTTGGAGGCTTCTCCGTGGCGGGCATGATCCGTGAGGAGTGCACCGGAGCGGTCATAGTTGGAACAAAAGTCTCCATCGTACCCATTGAATGGGTAGCTAAAACATGTGAGTACGTCGGCGGAGCCGTTGCGAACATGTTTAGAACCGAAGTTCCCGACATCCCAGAATGATGGATCCCAGCCGAAGCTGACGTATTTTGGACCGAAGTCCCCATCCCATAAGGGAATGATCCAGCGGCCGAAGCAGTGGCAGAAAACATACTTGGAACCGTAGTTCCCGTCATCCCAGAAGGATGGATCACAGCCGAACTGACACAGTTTGGACCGAAGTCCCCATCCCATAAGGGAACGGTCTAGCAGTCGAAGCTGTGCCTGAGTTTGGGTTGGTTGCCGAGAAGCTGATTTTGGTAAGTTTCTGAATTCCTGAGCCTTGGCATTTTATTTTTATTTATTTATTTTTTTTTTTTTTACAGATTTCATGATTTTTCTTTTTTGTTTCTGTTGAATGTTATTGCCTCGTTTGTAATAGAATAGTCATGAATATCACCGATTGGAACCCTAATTAGGGGGGAGCTTATCAATTTGGAATTGCAGACTGTTCTTTATGTTTTTCCGGAAATAACCTTCTATATTATAATCTATGAGAGCTATATTATAATCTATATTGTCCAAATAATCACAAATAACCTTCTATATTATAATCTATGAGAGCCTTTTGGGTTCTTTCTAGAGATGCATTGGGCTTGACATGGTTTTGTAAGTTAGGCATCGATAAAGAGAGAGCAATTCAAAATTTCAAATCACTCCAGCATATTAGTATTAGTCTTTTATTATTAATCTCTTGTGAAACATTCTTCTTTTTTCTAGTTTAACGAGTACAAATATTCTGGGTTTGCAATTCACCTCCTTACTTGATGTCATATTTATGCTCAAATTAAGTTATATAAACTGAGGGGAGAAAAATAAGTATATGTAGTACCTTGAGTTGGTAACTGTTGTGGGAAAATCCATGGAAACGTTGAGAGGATAAGTAAATTGATAGTTACTTTTTCCCTTTGATATTTCCCTGAGAACTTAATTTATCAATTCCTACCATTTCAGAGAATAACTTACCCTATAATTTTTTGGTTGTCATAATTCTCCCAATTGCAATCAATAAACTGATCTTTTATTTATGGAAACTAGGAAAGGACAACCGGTTGAGAAATTGACAACAGCATACAAGAAGTTTTTAGAGATATTGYTCAGGTACTGGAGTATGGAATATAAGCTGGAGGAGTACTTTTTTAGAGATATTGGATTATACGCTCTCGGTTTAGACATTTCTTTTGCTGACACTAAAGACGATTCTGCTGCTCAGGCAAGTATTAATTTTCAACTCATTTTTTGTTGATTGCTAATATTTTAAAATCTAAATTTGAAATGTGCCTTTCTGCGATCCAGTGTTTGGCTCAGGATGTAGAAAAAGATCCAAAGCTTGTTGAGCTGGCAGAAGAGCTTTTGAAATCCCTTGAAGATGCTCATTTTAATGCTGAATCTCCTGTTCCTGTTCCTGTTCCTGTTGGATTTGTACCTCGTAAGCTGCCCTTTGCTCGACATTGTGAAGCAGTTTGGGAGTTTTGGCGCAATCAACACTTTCGTGACATGATGCTTTATCATTTACTTATGGTACGCACTTTCATTTTTTTTCTTTTTTTCTTTCAACTAAAAACTGTTTTTCATATTGGTTTTATTATAGGATCCACACTTGCTTGTCATGGTGAAGATGTATTCGGATCAATTTAGGAGAGAACTAACTCTGGATCAACTGGAATATATAACTACAGATCCGTTGTTTATATCAGTTTTGAAGAATGGCGGATTTGAGATGAAAGAACCTTCTGATGGGATAAGGTTGTTACAAAACACCTTCCTAATTATTTCTTACATGGTATATAATATTTCAGCATTATTAAGCCATTACTATTATGTTAATTTTGTAGGTGTGCCTTGGTTATTATGACGTTGTATTGGGGTTGTGTGGGTGTGGCTATGAGGTTGAGACAAAAAAGGGGTTTTATACCTTATACTGGACACAGATCGTTTATCCCCAAATTGAACTTGCTTTATGGTATGTATGCACCTAGTCTAGTCATGAACATTACATGTGTTAAAATCAAGTTTGGAAATTCAAAAAACATACTATGCATTTGGGCAGCGTTAGCTTGGTTGCTTGCCTTCTACGAGGCACTGTAATTTATATTAATATTAAAGTAATAAAGTTAACAAGAGTATTAGTGAATCTACTTTCACAATTAACACTACAAAAGATAGAAAATAGTGCCTTATATTTATATTTATTAATTTACTTATTTTTTAAATAATCTGATAATTCTAATTAAGGAAAAAATAATACGTTCAGTAGGATATTGCATAATCTCTTCAAAAGATATTATTTTATGCAAATGGAAGAGCACTTATTACCCTTTTGGTTTGCCTTTCA
>BMAC01000037.1:1043432-1068776 GCA_014905375.1 Phtheirospermum japonicum
TTACTGCGAATGCTTTGCTGCCGGTGTATACTGTGTGGAGCCGTGTGTGTGTATAGATTGCTTCTACAAGCCTATTCATGAAGACACTGTTCTTGCGACACGCAAACAGATCGAATCGAGAAACCCTCTTGCTTTCGCTCCCAAAGTGATTAGGGGCTCCGATTCTTTATCAGAAATCGGGGTTAGTAGCTGATAACTTTTCCGACTCACATTTGCTTGTTTGGAGATTATTTATTTATTTATTTATTTTCGTTTCTTGGTAGGATGATTTCAGCAAAACCCCTGCTTCTGCTCTGCATAAAAGAGGGTGCTGCAACTGCAAGAAATCGGGTTGTCTGAAGAAATATTGTGAATGTTATCAGGTTTTTTTTCTTTATTTTTTTTCTAATTAATATTTGCTTTTCTTTAATTAGTTTGTCAACAACTTGATGTTGTTCGGTGGAACCTTGCGAACCAAGACGAGGTAAGGATTAAAAGATGTTAAGAAAAAGACCACACTAGCATTAGATACGGTTCCTTTTTGCTTCACATGTTAACTTGTATGCTTTTTTTTTTGGTCATCACAGATTGCATGTACATCAATGAAAAGCAGCGAGGTTCATATTTACGACATTGGTTATATCTCATCCGAACCAGTTGAGGTGAGTAATTTATCTTTTTTATATTTTATAATATCCATCTTTCACGAAGACCTATACTATTAAGTTTATCGAAATTTTTATCTTTCATTGTTTAGCTTGCAATGTTGATATACGACTTGTTTATGCAGGTGCTGAGAAAGAGACCCAACATCACTGTTCACGGGTTCAATGTTCACAAAGGCTTTTTTGACATTGCCTTTTCTTTTGATGAAAATTCGAGGTCGATAACAAGAATTAGTCCGTTTTGGAATTTATTGCAAGAGGCATTCAATTCTCAATATTTTAGATATTAGGAAGGATGGAGTTTTAGATATTTTAGTTCTTAAATAGTTTATAACTCATATATTTTAGAATTTATTTTTGAAGAGAGGGAGTGATATTTGAACTCTTTGTTGAATGGTTTTGAGTTATTCTTTTGGCTATTTTGAATTTTTGCGTTTATTTAATTTTGGTGCACCTTCTTTCATTTCTTTTTTTTTTTAAATTTTTTTACTACTTTCTAGAAGATATTTTTTACGAACCGACGTAAAAAGTACACTAAAATTAACAGCGGTTCTAAAAACCGATATAAAAAGTGCACCAATTAATGACGTTTCTAAAACCACCGTAAACATCGGTTTGAAAAACTGCCGTCGAATCTATGTACACAACGGCGGTTGTAAAACCGCCGTTATAAAAGCCTGAAAACCGCCGTTAATTTACCCTTTCAAAACCGCTGTTAAACATGAAAAAAAAACGCCGTTAAAAAGCCTTTCTGCAGTAGTGAGCGCCTTGAAAGTGTCTCCAGGAGGGTGTCGATAGTCCCTTGGTTGAGGAGGAAGTCAGCATGACTCATGTATGGCGTAGAAGCGCCAATCGTCGTGGTGTTCGTTACTGCAGGAGCAGTGGTCGTCGCCAAAATGGTGGAGGTGACGGCAGGAGCGGTCGAACTGATCGGAGTGCTGGAGGTCGACATTTTTCCAGTTATGGATGTTAAAGCAGTAGATTACAGATTACAAAGAATTTCGTCTTGCGATTGTTGGAAGTACAACGATGAGCACAAATAGGGAATGTAAATAAATCTCAAAATTGGAAAATACAAGAACAGAAAGTTGTTAAGTCGAGTCGAGTTTAAAACTCTGTCCGCAAGACGAAATAGTCCTAGTAGTGCCCTTCGGTTTTGGCTATTCATCCTCAAAGATGAAACGACTTCGTCTCTGGTATTACAGCACCGTAAATACCAGAGCTCCGGCGAACTAGATGAAAATGGACTGTGTTACGAGAAAAATGAAATGCAGAAAACTGTATGCTATGTTCTTGTTTGCTCAGGTGTTTCAGGTGATTTTTCGTGTGTGAAATATGAAGGATTACTCACCCTTAAATAGGGTTTCCAGCGGGAGGTTACAGCCTGCTTAATGACGACCTTAAAGGCGTCATTAAGTCATTTAAACAGGTAGCATGAACCTGGAAAGGTTCAACGTGCACATGCATTACATGTTGAATTCGTACGTTTTTGAAACGTCTGAACGGTCAGGTGATAAGTGCCAGCCATTTTTTTGTAACGGTCAGGAGTTCAAAAGTTTCTCAGGTGTGTGTACGTTTAAAAAGGAAGAGTTCAAAAGTTTCTCAGGTGTGTGTACGTTCAAATGTTTCTCAGGCTTCGCCGAAGGCGGACGGGCGAACCCAAGTCCAAGAGCCCGCGTGAGCTTTATTAACACAAAGTCCACAACACCCACTGACCCACTTGATGTTCACTAAAGAAATGTAATCATTTCTAAACTCCCTTCCACATTGATTAACTCTCAATGTGGGATACCCAGAAATGCACTTAAGCAACTGTTCAACTTCCAAACAACATTTCTCACTCATCAATAATTGGATTTGAAAAATTCAAAATGCTACGATTATCTACACGACACGTAGATCGAGCCTATACAATTCGTTACAACGAATTTTTTCTGTACCATTAATTAGAATAAATCCAATTTAACAACAGTATGAATCTTGGATCATGGCTTCAAGACTTCCTTGTATTCCCGTGCGTCTTTGTGAACTTTGCTGCGTAAAAAACACTTACCATGTTCACGAATTCTTCTTTTCTTAAATAGACAAGAATCCCTTGCTAAACAAGTTAACTAATCCTATCTAGGAAACAAAATAAAAATCAAATAGTTTCCTAATATATTTCGATCTAAAAAAAGGCAAATAACAACAAAAGAAAAACAAGAAAACTATCGTGAATAAAATTTCCAACATAGTTCATTCATCTCTAACAAAATCAGTTTATTGCTCAAATCAGACCATGTGCAAATCAATTTTCTCGAGTAAGCTCGCAGCCTTCACTCAAATAACAAACTCTCTACATATATAATCGTTTCTTGAAATTCTTTTTTAGATGCAATGTAGACTCATGTATTTTACAACCATATATGGATCACAATATGATTAATCTTTAATAAAATCAGTTTATTTCTCAAATTCAAACCCCATACATAAGAAAATCCCAAAACTGCATCAAATATTGCCTCAAAAAAAGCTTTAGTTATAAAATTAATAAATCCTATTATTTCAAGGAATAGGCATCTCAAACTCCATGTATCACTATCAAACCATCTAAAATGTCTTGATACACCTTTGGATTAAAATTCGTATCGTAGCTCTAAGCATGAGCATGAAATGAAATAACATTTATAAACATCAATTTACATTTATTACAGTATACACCCAATGCAACAAATAAACTGAGTGTTTAAAGTGTCCACCCTCAACGAATAGACATGCATAGTAGATATAAATATATATGCGATACCGCATTTCATACTAGAATCATATATGAATAGTATTATTAGAAACCAACTATAGTATTATTAGAAATCAACTTGAACATACTTATAAATTTAAATTAATTATTTAGTCTAACATCACCAAACATCATTAAAATGGATGGTATGGTAAAAAAAAAATAAAAATAAAAATTCAAGTATCACCCAACACTCTGTGCTAATAGAAATCATGTCAATGTAGCTGAAAACCTCCAAAAATAGCAAAGACAAATAAAAGTTTAGACGATTGTATGACCAAAACAAATTATCCTTAACTACTCTCTCCGTCCAATTCTATTTGTCGCATTTTGAAATTTTTCTTGTCCCGTTCGATCTGTGACATTTATATTTTCAAAAGATAATCATTGTTACTTTTTACTTTTCCACTAAAAAGTAAATGTTACTTTACTGCTTTTACCACTACCTTTATTATTTCACACTTTTAATTATTTTAATTACAAGGATATTATGGTCATTTGATAGTTATAATTATAACACCAATTATCTTTCTAAATCTCCGTAAAATTATCAAATGCAACAGATAGAACGGGTCGAAGTGAGTATATCATTGGTCGAGGTGAGATACACCACACATAACATAACACACTTAAATATTTCTAATTTTTGTATTGAAAGATTATATCGAATCGAACCGAAATTAATTTGTAAAACCGAACGAAATCGAATTAACAGGTTTTTTGAAATTCCCAAATTGAAAATTTTGGTTTAGTTTGATTGGTTATTTTGGTTTTTTGGTCAGCCTTACCTTCCAAATTATAATATTCTTGTACTTTATCCCCAACTTGTCGCTGTAAAATGTAAAAAAATATTTTACCCGAAATAAACTTTAGGTGTCAACGAATAAAATATTATTTTAAATCAGGGACAAAATGAAAAAAAAAAAACCTCTATGATGCGTAAAAAACCTGTATAATTTGGGCGACAAATTTCACCCCAACGAAAACAAGACCAATGACGACTTTGAAAAATAGAAAAGGAAATGGAATTCGTTCTGAAGAAAATTGTGCTTTCTTCACTACCCATTATCATTTGCACGAGAATTCGAGGCTTCTTCGCCAAATTGGTTATGAAACTCAGTGGAACGACACCGTCTTGATCTCTTCTTCTCGTTCTTCTACCTCTCGGGTAAGCAGCTTCTAATTTGCTTCTTTTTGGGGTGAGGGATTTAGTGTAGAGCTTTTGTTATTGACATTATTTTATTGCGAATCTGACTTGAATGACGGCGGTGATATTGCACAAGTATATTTATTTGAATTAATTCTAGTTCTCATGTTTTTTTTTTTAATGTTTTAGTATGCCATTAAGATGCTCGATTGATTGGAGCAAATGTAAATGCAATGAAGGTTGCTTGATATATAGCCTTGTCTGTGTCACTAAAAAACAGAGAAAAAAAAAGGGTTGTGATCCACAGTTGCAGATGTAAGATTGTTGTTATGTCTTCTAACATGTCTGTATGTGTGTTTCGTGCGTCCCATCAGTATAGAATTCTATGCAGAACCAAGTTCTTGAAAAACAAATTATGCCTATATAAATACTCTAACATGTATCATTAATGGTAGCTAGAATCACAGATAGCAAACAATAAACAGAAACATTCAAGTAATCTTTGGTCCCACAAATCATGACTCTGTGCAATTTCGGCCTCCAATGGGTATTCAATACTTCATTTTTTTCTATTCTAAAATACCACTGAGTGCCAAAATGCCCTAAATACCTTTGACGAATAGAACTTGGCACGTCCAGAAATTGTAGGACTATAGTTCTCAACCCCTAAAAGTCACAGGACTAAATTTGCTATTACGACTAAGGGCAAAACCGTCTTGGACCAAAACTAACATATTAAGAAGTTATAGGACTAAAATTGCCTCAAGAGTTACAAGACTGATATTGCAATCAAGCCTAATAAAATGTTGATAATAGGCAGGTTAAGTATACCTGTCTAAGCAGGGCATGGAAGAGTAATGGTTTAACCACAGTGGCTAAAGTTTTGACGTCTCCTTTGTTACCATGAAGGTTGTGGAGAAACTGGGAATACAATGTGCTCAGAGGTCATATTGGACCTGGCTTCATATACAAGGTTTGCTTCTCACTAACTAGTTGCATACTAGGACGTGAACAGCTAGTATGAAAATTTGCAAAAAAATCTGATTACAATTTCTTGTAGATAGATTCAGGGTTTTTAACCGTAGATCTTTGTTGTATCATTTGATGAAGTATACGAAATTTATACATATGGAAATTTGTCTTTGTAATGCTAATTTTGCATTTAAATGATTTTCTACTGCTTATATTATGCATGTCGTCATTGTGTTGACCTTCACTACTTGACCATCGCAAAATTTAAAAAATATATAAAATAGAGAGCATGAAAGGTAAGAGAAGAAATAATACCAACTTTTTGCAAGTAAATCTTTTTGACCTATTTTCACTGAAACTAACTGAAATCATAGCGTAAGCTAAAACTAATGTAAGTCACGGAAAGTAGTACATCAAGTGTTTCGTTCTAAACCTATGAAAAGAAAAGCAGAGTAAGAATCGTTCTTTGCCATTCGAACGCTGTATCGTGATCTAACTACTTATGTGCATCTCTTAGGAATACGGATATCACTTGAGCTGTAATCAAGAATTTGTAACTGTTACACTTGTGATCTTTGAAGCTCATGGATGTAAGCTGGGATGGTGTTATCGAATTGCTGGCTTTCTGGATTTTCTGCATAAGCAACGTAATATGCCGTAATGCTAGCTTGTACCCATGCCATTGCCACCCTATTCTGCATTTCATAAATATAATAATTAGGTTTACAGTTACCAAGAAAGGATAATTGCTAAGAAAAAACCATGCGGTTGGAGATATTTTCAAAAAACCCAAATTTTTTTGAAAATTACAAAGAGCCCAAGGCTTGACTTTGTCTTAAATGTAAGGGTAGGGGGATTTGAAATGTTTTTGCTTATGAAGGGGTAAAGTGTAATAGGGCTTTTTGTAATTTTCACAAACCTCTGGGTTTTATGTAATTATCCCAAACCTTAGGGAGCTCTTGGTAAATATCCCATAAAAATTTCAGAAAAATGTCATTTCCCCCCACCACCCCAAAAAAATAACAAGAGCTGACCGTGAAATATCCGACTAAGAAAACATATATGGACACTTCTGTTGCATAGGTCTTGTGAACCAAAAGTGCCCAAGTACCCCCAACTAGTCCACATATAGACCCTGTTGCCACCCCACACAGGAAACAAAACGAACTAGTCAGATCATGATTAACCAACTCTTCGATCCCGATTCTCGTAAACATTTCCCACGTATCCATCGACGCCCGCACAATCCCCTTATTATACACCCCCACATGCACAAATCCCCACCTATTCCCGTAGGTTACGATTCTCGATGCGGCTCCCAAACAGCAGCTCGCGCATGAGAACATGAACTCGTCCACGTCACCCGAAACCAAACTGACCGCTCGGGCCCAGCCCCGAATAACTGTAATAACTGGGACGAGAATCGAGCCCATGCAGATACTCCCCATCGAATACCTAGACGCGTTTTTCACCACCGTTTTGAAATCGACCTCTATCCCGCATGCGAACTGCATGTACTTTACGTGCGATACCGTGACTTGCATTGTGTTCTTGATGATCTGCATGGTCCAGGTCAAGCTTACTAGGATTAGGAAAACGAATAATGTGTCGATTTTCGTTCCGGTGGCCGTGGCTCCTCCTATACCCGACATCAAGAGAGACGAAAATAGTATACTGATGACGATCGACAGAATTACACTGGGATTGACTTTCGGAGGGTAATACGTGAGAGAAACTGTTAGGATTTTACCTGCGTGCTCGAATCTTGGATTGGCCCAGCACGCGTAAAGGGATTGTAATATTGAACAAATTAGTGTGATCACCGAGGCGGCTAAACTGGCCGGGGTGCTGATCAAGACGAGTAGAACACCAAATGCGCACGTTAGAAGTGGGCTTAGCCAGAACGTGGTTTTGAAAGCTGTTGAAGGGTTGAGGCCTGTGAGTGCTTGATACGAGAAGCCCGTGATTCCGGATAAGGCTGTTGAGGAGAGGACGATGAGGTACCATTGCTTCGGGTGAAAACGATGGGTGTGGGCGGATGATAGAATGGCCCGGAGCGTGAGAAAGATTGCTAGGGCTGTGATTAGGACGAGGTGGGTGTAGAAGAGGCTCTGGAAGAGCTTGTTGATGAAGTTTGATCCTTTTCTCGGCATTTCTGCTTGTGTGCTATCGATTTCTTGCATCTGCATTGATTTATTGTTATTATCTGTGAGTCGAAATT
Source organism: Phtheirospermum japonicum (assembly GCA_014905375.1). Taxonomy (NCBI): domain Eukaryota; kingdom Viridiplantae; phylum Streptophyta; class Magnoliopsida; order Lamiales; family Orobanchaceae; genus Phtheirospermum; species Phtheirospermum japonicum. The sequence continues at coordinate 1,051,193 of BMAC01000037.1, forward strand.
GAAGAATATGAAGAAATTTAGGAAAAATTCACTGATTCAAGGAACAAGATAGAGGTTTTCGTTTTTGCCTCTGTTATTGATCAAGAAATAGAAGAAACTTGAATGTTGTGTGTGAGTGTGTGTGTGTGTGTGAGAGAGAGAGAGAGAGAGAGAGAGAGAGAGAGATGCGTTTTCTTTTGCCTCAATAAAGATCATGAAATTCGTGAAACTTGAATGTGATGACTGTGTGTGTGTGTGAGAGAGAGAGAGAGACCTTGTTTCTTGATGAAAGGCTATGGTGTGGAGCTTGAGTCTCAACTGTAATCATTATGTGAGCTTTTCTGATAAGCTGCGTCTATTTTGCCATGAAAAAAATGGGATCTTGCAAGTCTGAGCTCAATGATTGATGTGATTTTTGATTCAGTTTTCTTGGAACCTACGATTCGGCCAAGTGAGGAGATTTTCAAATTCAAACCCAAATTTTCAAGAAATGATTTTAAAATCATTTGAAGTGTCCATTATATATACACGCCACTGACCGAGTCCAACTCCAATCATTTTAGCTTCAAATAAAGCTTAGTTAATTGTGTTTATGATGTGGGTGGATAAAGGCGAGTACACAGCGGTGACGTAATGAAGAGGGCCTCTCTCTCTCTCTCTCATGGATTTCGTGATGCAGTTGGAGGGGTTTACCTGAATTCCGTTTGGCATTCTTGTATTAACTAAAAAGTAGTTAGGTTTTGCTTTTCGTGAAAAAAGAAAAGCAAAAATGGTGGGGTTTTGTTATCCGTGCTTTGGTTAAACCGGTTTATGGGTTTTATTTTAAAATCTACCTTTTTTTTTTCGCCTTTTCTTCAAATGAAGTCCACTACGCAGCTATGATTATATTATAATATATGTTGGCCACGGCATTTTAATTTATGATTTGTTAGATATTTTCATGATTTATTTATATTTCGTTGTGATGCAAATGTTTTACCCACTTCAGAATATGTTTGTCGTTTTGAAAGAGGATTGACCTATCCAATCGAGTGGGTTCGACGGAGTGATTCACATGGAGGAATTATTACTTATGAAGAGTGTTCTTTTCAGACGACTCACGAGTCGGTTATTTTTATGAAATTGTGGTTTAACATTTGCAACACTGAAATACAACTCAACTTCAAGCATCGCCAGTTTACGAAATCAAAAATCTCATAATTTGAATCAGACGAACTTCATGTATCCGAGAGTTTTTCTAACACGTTACATTTTACTAGACAGTTTTTCAAATATGATTTAGCTGTGTGTATCAAATAGTGAGCGTAAAACTTTCATGGATGACTCAAGTTGAATACGAGTTTCAAAATGCCACACTGGCGAATTTCAGATGGAAAATAGAACACTCTTAGGTACCGTTTCCATTTTGTAGTGTCCAATAAAATCTTAAACATCAAGGAAGTAAATTGGGTGTGCTCGGAACTCGAAGATCATCGAACTCGAATCGAAAATATTCGTTGACTTTTTTATTTTTCTCGAATCGAACCTTCCCAAAGTTTTTTATGGTATAATTTTGGAGATGTTTAAATATCCATACCAAGAACCTTACCAAAGCATACTGAACCAAATAATCGAAACTAGAATCGATTTTTAAGGTGTTTTTTTTTTTTTTTTAATATTTATATCATATGTCTACTACATTTAGCTTATTTATATTTTGATGTTAACTACACATTATATAAACTTAAAATATGACATTACAAGTATTAAATTTAATATTGATAATAGAGTAAACAATTAAATTTGGCCATGACAGATAATGTTGAGAAGAAGTTTAATATATATACGACAACTTTAATATACATTAATTTATAAAATGGTTGCTTGTATAATTATAATTTCCACATTTGTTTAATTTTTAATCAACTAATAATATAAAATTAAAAATATTACCATATTTTATCAGTATATTTGAATTGAACTTCTTAACACTCACTTTTTATTAGAACGGAGCGATTGTAAGTGGAAAGTTGACTCGAGTCGAGTTTCTCGAGGAATGACAATCGGAGTTTAAAAATATTCGTTTAAAACACAAATATTATCTAAACACGCGATCAAAGTGGGTTGTTTGTTTGTTTTGTTTAACAACTGAAATAAGACTCCTAAACAATTCAAGTAAAGCATCAAACTGAATTTCAAACACGCTAATTGAAAACGAGAAGATTAAACAACCAAACACAAACAATATCTAAATGTGCTCGATGAAATGACGAAAAGAAAAGACGTATGAAATCGACTAATAATCAAACAACAACGGGTCGAATGGACGAGAAGACATGAACGATCAAATAACCAACAAATGCAAAAACCAATTCAAATAAAAACAGCAACTAATCATTCAAAACAACGAAGGCCAAAATCAACACAAATTATACTGCGAAAACTAAAAATACGAATTCACAAAATAACATCAAGAATTGAGCTAAGGATTACCCAAACGTATTAGAAAATGAGTTCTCGAAGAATACGCCACAAACTATCGAGAAGCTAAGTTCTGGAATCCAAACTCCGGATCGTGCAAAAACTAGTATCGAAATCGAAGTGAGATCAAGCTAAAATTATGAAGGATTGAAAAGAGAATTCAAAAGTTCAAAACTTGGGAACTGGGGTTCCCAAATGGTGACTTCTTGTGTCTGGTCGGATCTGATATCCAGCTGAAGAGGGAAATCGCATTTATAGCGTTGGACGAAGAGGGCGTCATGGTAATTTCTCACAAAGTTACGATCGTCGATCGACCATCGTTTGGCGTCGACCGAAGGTGTCTTTGGCGTCGGTCGACGGTGGCTCGTGGCTCTCGGCGTTAGTGCTGCGTCGATGGTCGGCATCGACGACAGCTTTGCATTTCTCTTCCGATTTTTGTCGTTTCGAAATTGAAAAAGAGAGTAAGCGTAATTAGAACGACAACTTTACATAACGAGAGATAAAAGGTGTTAAACAGGATAAAAACGAAATGATTTATGAAAATACTAAAAAGAAGAAAAACGAAAAGAACAACGACCAAAAACCCGTTATAACACGCAAAATAAAATGCAAAAACAAACGAAACACACACACAAATATGTACAAATCAACTCCCCACACTTAGCTTTTTGCTTGTCCTCAAGTAAAATCAAATCTAGACATAGACAAGAAAAACCTAGCCACCTGATGAACTAACCACTAATGCATTCAAATGATTCAAGAAGTTAATGCATTAAATCAACTGAAAACTCAACTAAAAGGACGACACGATACGTTGAGATAAGAGATTTAGGCTATCTTCCGAACACCTAAAAGTAATGTGTTGCCCTCCATATACGTCCCCCATCTATGTCTCGGCCAGAGTCTATTCATGATCAAACCGCCAAGTCGGCACCCGACTAACCCAGTCATCTATACACCTCTTTAACAATACAATCTAAAAATAAAAATAAAAATTACGTACAAAGGTTGCATGACTTATTAAAAGAACTTCACGTGTACAAGGATTTCTCTTCTTGTACTTTTTTTGAGTACCCATGGAGGTGAGAGGAAGAGGAAGACGAAGAGAAGCGGATGGTGCAAAAGGTTCGTAAACTTCCAAATATGAATTGGGTATTGAAGAACAATTATATTAGCATACCTACACCACAAAATAGTAAAAGCCATGTTGCTAATTATGTTCTTAGCACAACACACTAGTATTTAACATACTAATAATTATGTTCTTAGCATACCATTCCAACTTTAGCATACTTCTATTCATGTTCTTAGCATAACATATTGCTAATTATGTTTTTAGCATACTGCAAATTATCATGTTGAACGCTGATTATTATTAGCAACCACATGTAATGTAATATCAGCAACCACATGTAATTAGCATTTCATCAAATAGATATTAGCAACCACACAGAAAACTTATAAGTATTAAATGACACTCTTAGTAGCAACATGTAATATCGAATTTAGCACACTCTCAAAAGATAAATAAAAATCTCAAAATATATTTCTCAATGAGAAAGATCTCTAGTTTTTCCATACCCTATTATCCACATTTTAACCAAACCCACATCCAACATAAGCATTACACGATCCTAGTATTAGCACCGAGAATATTAGCATCACATAAATCTTATATCAGCATAAATGCAATCTTGAATAAGCAACTAGATTTTTGAATTAGCCTTACAAATTTATTTTAGCATCCATGTCTTGGGCCCCACCACAACTTGTACCCCCTCAGAACCCGAGAGCAATCCCTCATCTGACTGCTCTCCGTAGACGAGAAAATCCACCTGCTCTCCAATAACGCCTCCGCCGTCCCTCGGCTTGGAATCCCGCCGTACCAGTGGTGGTCGGAGTCCCTCCACGGCATCGCCGCCAATGGCCCCGGCGTATCCTTCGACGGCCCGTCAAATCCGCCACTGAATTTCCCCAAGTCATCCTCTTTGCCGCCACCTTCAACCGGAGCCTATGGTCGGTGGTGGCGTCAGCGTCGCGGCGGAGGCGAAGGCGATGCACGGTTTGGGGCAGGCCAGGCTGACGTTTGGGGAGATCTGTACTGTGCCAGAATTAAAATGGCTGAGATCCTTACTCCTCTGATTTAGGAGAAATTCAAAATGGCAAACGTACCCATCCATCTACCCTTAAATAAGTCAACGACCTGAATTAAATGTAATTTACCATTTACATTGCCATGAACAAGGGATATTAGATTAGATATTTTCAATGGGCGAGATTGGTTCTCAGTTTCCACCTAGAGTACGGTTCCCACAAGATCCCACTCATATATATATATATATATAGGATTAGGTTCAAATGAGAACCATGTCATTATATGTGAACCTAGGGTTTATCATGGGCCTTAGATCTAATTAAATGGATGGATCAGATTTCTTGTGTATTTCCTTATTTGATTAAAAGCATTAGGATTGTCTAATAAAAGCACTACTGGTGTATATAAGTGAAAATATTAATAAAGCACTGTGATTGTATAATAAAAGCACTGCTCGTATATAATAAAAGTACTAGTTCGCAAGTTCGCATATAATGACATGGTTCTATTTGAACCCACCCATATATATATATATATATATATATATATATATATATATATATATATATATATATATATATATATATATATGTGTGTGTGTGTGTGTGTGTGAGAGAGAGAGAGAGATCAAATGAATAGGTGAGTTTTGTCGAGTCTGACAAAAAACTTTAACGACAGTGATGCTCATACAATCTAGGAAGTGTTTTTCATTTTTTTAAAGTATGATGAGTTTGCTTATTCAGACAAACATACATACCTTATGTAGACTGGGTTTTTCGCTTACGTTTTAGTTTTATTTTTTATTTTTGGGTGTTGTTTTTATTGGAGTTCCCGAATTCATAAGTACAAGGTGAAATCGAGCTTCACAAATTGACTTTGAATTTATTTTGTTATTGAGAGAGTTGAGCTTGAATCGGGTTCAACCTAAATCAAGTTCAAGTAAGTTAATATTTTATACATACCTATTTTTTTCTTTTTCAAGTTGATCCCGAATCAAGTTTCAATTAACTTAATATTGTATTAAGATTTTGTTGTGTTTTTGTTTTTCTTGAACTTGATATTTAATTCATATTTTATTGTGTTTTTTGTTTTTGCTAATGAAGTCGAGTATGAACTAAGCTTTACATATTCTATAACTAAAATATAAATGTAGTCAAACTTGATTTAACGAACTAAGCTAAACTCTCCCAATTTACATATTTAAAACAAACATACATTCCAGTAGCCAATCTTGCAACTATATAAATATTTGAGGACATCAGAATTTTGCTTCTTTTATCTGATTATTACCTTTCACAGTTGATTAGAAGAGCTACTTTTTTATTTTTGGAGGCAAAAAAGAACACAAATGATACAAAAGAAGGAATCCTCTACAGAATATATTTTATCTTCTACGATACAAATGAGTCACGTGCATAACATAAATTAACAAAAATTATGGTTATACGCATGGAAATCATCATTGTGAAATAAGGGATCGAACGCAGTGTTTTTATTGGAGTAAAAGGTGCAAGAGAAACAAATTTGTGTTTAGGATGCATGTTGTTTTGAAGTTTGAATTTATTAATCTTTTGGTTTCTTTTTAAGAATTAAAGAGAAGGGTAAGATTTATTATTATTATTATTATTATTATTATTATTATTATTATTATTATTATTATTGAGTTGTATTTTTATTGAAGTAAAAAGTATAAGAACGATGAAAAATTTTATTTGGGGTGCCTGTTGTTATGGTAGTAAAGTAAATATATATTAGTTTGTTAGCATAATAGTATAACAACAAGGTGAATTCTTCATACACAGGCTCTAAGATTGGATTTTTTTTTTTTGTTAGCATGATGAGTTTTGCCATTCAGACAAACATACATACCTTATGTAGACTGAATTCTTTTGTTTTGTTTTGTTTTCTTTTTGTATTTTTATTATTGGAATAAATGTACACGAATGATGATGAGATTTGTGTTTAGGGTGCATGTTGTGTCGAATTTTGAGTTTTGTGTTTTTTAAAGAAAAGAAAGGTAAAGGAAAGGAGGATGGATCTTGCTTGTTTTATTTTTAGGATTCATTTCTTTTCGCAAATATTCACTTGTCTCTGAAGGATGAGAACCAACTATGTATTTTAAAAAAAATTGGACCGTGTTTTAATTGGAGTAATGAAAGGATTTTAAGATCCATGAATTTTAAATTTAATTTCATCATTTGACATTTTGTGTTTGTGTAATGTATATTTTTAAAATCCTCAATCTACTTCAAGTTCAAAATTGTTTCTCAATTATTATTTAATAATTAATAGGAAATATAAACTTTTGGAAAATGTGGAAGTTGAATTTTTTAGTGTATTTGTGAAACATGTGCAATATGTATTTATATGGATGTATAATGTGTGAAATGTGCATGCAGATTTAAACTTTCAAGGAAAAAGTTTGCAGGTCATGAGACCAGATGTCTTTTTCTTTTTTGTCATTGGTGTGATATGCCTGATAATTTTAGTTAGTTATTCAGACAAACATACATACCTTATGTGGATTGGATTTTCCAGTTTCATTTGAGTTGACACTTGATTTTCTTTCATGTGTTATTGTGATTTTTAGATACATAAAAGTGTTTTAGAACCCATCAAATACTGTATTCATAATTTTATCTCAACTATATTTAGGTGTTGCTCATCATATATTTTGTGTGATTAGTTCTAAATACTATCTTCATTGTTGACTGCATAAGAGATTGAGTATGTTCGCACACACTACAAATACCAAGTGATGGTGGTCTTACTTTTGTAGTATGAGACTAATAAAGTATGTGGTCATTTTAGTAGGTCTCAAGTAGTAAAGAGTTGAAAATTGGTTGTGTAGTTGAGGTAATATGAGTTGAGAATTGATTGTGCGGCAAGTGGTTAGAAAATATATAATTAAATGTATCAGAGAAAGATTTGAATCCAAATCTAATATACTTGGAATAAAATCAAGTATAGATTAGACTAACCATATATATATATATATGTATGTATATGCAGGCTCATGCTCTTTAAATCAAGTTAGTTGCATTTTGTTGTTGAACGTTGGCGTGTTTTCTTCTCAGGTACACTTGAAGTATTTCATTTTCAGCAGTCATTCCTATATTCTCACAATTTATTATATGTGTGTGCTGCCAGCTAAATCAAGCTTCATGATTTGGATTTGATAGTGCTTATCTTTTAGTTTATTTGCAATGTATATTATTTTTCATGATCTTTTTTACTATTTCCTTGATAAATCAAGCCTCATGTTTTCTGTTTGGAAGTGCTTGAATTTTAGTTTATTTGCCATTTATTTTTTCTTCGTAATCTCTTTTAATCTTCCTTTGTTGAAAACAAAGAAATATCTTGGCTCACCATTGTAGAATATAAAATAGAAATTGCCAAGTCCTTATTTTTGGTTTTATAATCTAATATGATCAGAAAACTTCTAATAACATGTTTTTTAGTCTGTCAAGGAATCTTCCATGATAGAGGAGTCTGATAATTTTTCATTACTGGTGCTTCAATCCAATTCACCTACAATAATTAGGAAAACAAATTATAGAAAAGATGTTATTATTAGATGGAGAATGAAATAGTTAGGAGGAGCTCCAAAAACATATAAATCGACAACCTTGAGTGCCGCTATTACGTGTACTTTGAGAACTGTGAATATCAACAATGTGCACATGTTTACAGATGAATCGAGTGTTGATTCCGATAATGTGTACATTGGTGTGAATTCTTCCTTCCAGTTTGCTGGAACCTAAAGCATGAATGCGCGCCACCATCAAAATGAGAGAACCCTGACCTCTCTAAATATCCAACCTAATGAGAATGTCATTAGATTTATTAATGTGCCAAACTTTGCTGACACATCTTCTGTGCCACACAATGGTTTGAACTGCTCGGTCTTAAATATCCATACTCCATCTAGATCTCCAATTGATAATTTATCTCTAGAGCTCTTAAAAAGAGGCAACTTTATGATAAACAAACCCATTTTGCAAGTTCGTTATTACGGATAGAATCCTTAAATTGAGAGAGGCAAATTCTCAAAAAGATCATCTGCTTGAGCTAATATCCATAACAACCATAAAACCTGAGAATGTAACTGTAATTGAGCAACCAACCATCGAGTCTTTAAGGGTCTCAAATGAAATTAACCTGGATGTTGAACAATTATTGTCGGCCGAGTCTCAGACTTTAGGTATTTAACTTAGGTTTCCATGTTATTTGTATGACTTCTTAAATGAAATTACTTTCGAAATGTTTCGTAACTATATCAATATTTAGAAAGCAGTTTATCACTACCATATTTCTTAAATGTAACTTTTGTTTTTTCCCTAATCAACTATTTGATTTGTATGTACTAAATTTATCCTCTCAGAATAGTCTTTTTTTTGTTCAAAAAGTATTTTTTGCTTTTGCGCTTTTGAACTGATGACTTCCAATACATTAAAATAAAACTCATTTCAGTAATTATGTGGTGACATTGCTTGCCCTGCTTTTAAAAACAGATAGTATAGAAATCATTTTTTTGAAATTAGATTATATCTACTGTGGAAAGTGAGGTGTTGAATAATATTCACTATTATTTTTTAATGGAGTACTCATATGCAAAATCTTGACAGCCGTTTAATTTGGTTTATCTACAAGGAAGCATTTTCCTAGTGGGAAACCTCCATGACTTTAGTTATATCATAATTAAATAATTCATAAATGTTTAAATATAATATATTTAAGTTTATAAGTTAGTCCTTAAAAGATTGGTAAACTTATTCCATCTTTCCATAAGAATTCGAATTTATATTTCCAGCTAACTTAATAATTAGAAGATGCACCGGGCATGGACATATAATTAGAAGCTCCAATAAATTGAATAATTAACCAAAGTCTTTAATTATTATCCAACTTATTAATTCCAATATTATTCCATTATAAATTTGGAATTGCACTCTTCTTCATTATAGATTAGATTACTCTATCGCATTTTGAGTCGTCCATTATAATCATTCTATATGGATTAATCCTCCATAAATAGTTCATAATTGGAACTAGGTAAATTATTGTTAACCTTTCCAATTACTTCTATTTCATCATCTACCATTAATTTACTAGCGAGTGGTTAATTTATAAATAAATTATAAAGTAGAGGCCTCATTCCTCGGTTATAGAATTAACAAATGAGGGAATCGTCTTTCTACTTCGCGTAGGAAGGTATGAATTCCATATCTCCTAATTTATATTCTCATCCATCTAAGTCGAATAAGACTCTAAAATGCAAGTTTAGATAATATTTACAATACTCTAACGTACAAATTAAGAGTTTTACCAAAACAAACACGAGTCTATAATTTCTTCAGGATTAATATTTAACCATATATGATCTTCTTGTGATTTAATTTAAATTTCATATCAAAACGGAACTTATTATGAAGATCGGTGCAAGTCTTACATAGTCAAATCATATATAAATGCCCCCATCTAGATGTCACCACATCAACAATCCAGATAGACTGGCACATTTAAAATGTTTATGAGCCACATTAATTGTCTAATTAAGATCTCAAGCTTTAATTATATCCATAATAGACTAAATATTATCTCATTATCCAAAATTCTAATCCCCCCGTATATAAATTCTTATAATAATAATTATGGTAATAACAAATGAACTTAAGATTTTCATATAATGTTATAAAGACAAATATACACATAATTGTATAAACTAATTTGAATAAAATATCACTTTATTAAATCTTAAAGCATAAGTACTATTACATGTGCTTTAAGGGGACAATACGTAATAGGAACATATTGGAGGAATATCCAGGTATGTACCCATGGCGGTCATTCTCATAACATAGAATATTACTATGTATGTTATGACCTCCTACTGAACAATACCTAGTTCCACACAAAAGAACTCAGTTTCAATTCGTTTATACTTTGTAAGGACAATTAATAAAGCACAAAGGAAGACACTTGATTTCGTTGGCATTTATTTAAGAGAGCCTGTGTTTTCGCACTACTTACTATATGTTGCATTATCACGTGCAAGAACGGCTTCACAAGTAAAATTACTCATTAAGCCCCTTGATTTGCATGTTCTTGTGCATATTTTTGTTACTGTTTTGTGTCGCGCTTGCATGTGTTTTGCTTGCTTTTATGTGTATTAGGAGTCGTTTTGGCCGATTTTATTAGTTTTAGGTTTTTATAACTTTTGTGCGATTTTTAGTAGTTTTTCGTACAATTTTACTCTTTTTCGTTTTTTTTGGGCCGTAGGATGACCAAGCGGGATCCGCGCACGCTCGGAGCATCCCACTTGACTCGGATCGGAACGGACAAAGCAAGAAAACACAGCGTGAACGAGGAGCGACAACCGGCAGACGATTAGAGCGGAGACGAGAAAAACGAGCCAGAACTGCCTTTCAGTCGATCGGCTGCACTCCAGTCGATCGACTGAAGGATCGACTGGAGTGATGAAATCGACTGGCGGGCAGTGTGTTTTGTGATTTTTGGGCATTCCAGTCGATCGACTGGCAGTCGATCGACAGATTTCAGTCGATCGACTGGCAGCGTCGATCGACTGACACGCAGATTTTTGACCCGTTTTGACATTTTTGCCCCTGCGTTTTTGTATAAATAGGCTATCACTTTCCTTCACCTACCTTATCCTTCCTTGGTTGATTTTGAACCCCATTCAATCTCCTCCAAGCTCATTTTACTATTCCATTACCCTTTTAGCTTTGAAACCCTAGTTTTAATCCTTAGTTAGCTTAGTTGTAGTGGGTATCCTAGTTGTTTGTTCTTAGGTGGTAATCTTGTATTCAAGCTATTGAGTTGGAGTTGTTCTATTTGTTTGAAGATTGTACTCTACATTTGAAGCTTTTGGATTGGAATGCAACTTTGGTAGTAATTTCTCCTCTTATTGTGTGCTCTTGTGTTGTTTATTATTGCTATGAGTTGATAATTAATTTGTAGATGGTGTTGTGCTCCTCTTGGCATTTTCAAGTCCTTTTCCAATTTCTCAAGTTTTCTCTCTTTTTGAAGCAAAACTCCATTGATGCTTGTTGTTGAAGCTTTTTGCCCTTTTTGTTCAAACCAATATGGGAGCCTTGAAAGTTGTTAGTAGATTTTCAATTTTATAACTTTTGACTTTTACTTATTAAATGCTTTGACTTCTTTTGAGTTCAAGTTTGACTTTCCCTCCTTTTTAGTTTTCAAGTTTACAAGCTTCCTTAGTTAGTAGATTTAATTTAATTAGGGTTGGTAATTAGGTTTAATTTGAGTCATTAAGTTTAATTAATTTCAAGCTAGTTTTTAACTCTATTTTCCTTGCCTTAATTGATGTCTTTCAAGCCCTATTTTTAATTCAAGTTTAGTGATTAAAACTCAAGACCAAACCAATGATTAATGCTTTCTTAGTTTAGAGTAGTGTAATTTGGATTAACAAGAGAATAACTAAAACCACCAACTGCCGATTATATCTATCCTCGAGAGACACGACTCGGGAAAGCTTACCGCTCTACAATCGAATCCGTACTATTGCGGAGAAGATTTCTTAGAGTGCTAAGAATTCTTCGATCAAATTTTGGCGCCGTTGCCGGGGATAGATTAAGGCTAATGGTGTTTTTAATTACTCTTCTTGTTATCTTAATTAGTAGATTAGACTAGATTAGTATTTCACACTCGATACCGTAATCCCTTTGGTGAGTGTTGTGTATGCAAGGTAGGCGATCGCTCGGACGAGAATTGATTCCATATTTGACCAATCCCGAGAGGGTGAGACGAACTTCAAGGAATCAAGACACATTCGACCCATCCTTACCTACGGTGATAGAGGAGCAACCGATGACCAATTCGTTCGAGAACCCGACGCCGCCCGCGCTCGCTCAAGACAACCAAGGGGTGCCTCCGCCTCAAATAGCAACCGGGCCGACTTCATTACTTCATGGCCCGCCTCATCAAGGACCACAACCATCTTACGGGTTGCCACTTGATCAAGGAGGAAACGGGTTTCCAAATCAAGACCCTCAAAGCTCCAATGCCCGATTTCAAGGCCCGTTTTCCCCACCTCATGCTCGTGTGCCGACACCCGAGCCCCAACATCAAGTTTCGCCACACTCGGACCCGTCGACACATGGAACACAATTCCAAGGCCCGATGGTAGATGGCCCGTACCCGTTTCAACCGCACTTTCAAGTTCCGAGGCCACAATTCCAAGGGCCTCACTTTGCCGGCCCCCAATTACACGCACCTCGCATGCCACATCCGACCGGGCCCCGCATCGATTTCGAGATCCACATCCACAAGACTTTCCGAGGGTGCCCGCCGTCAACGAAAGTTCTTACGCCGTACAAGATGTGGGTGGCCACCCATTTGCTACCCCCGATGGAGGCCCGACGAATAGTATTAAGGAAGTGTCATGGCCATATATGGGCAATTTTTCATCATGCATTCGATTAAGTCCCGAAGCTCTCGAGTATGACTTACGACCGATTGATCTCAACCAACTCCCAAATTTTCATGGCCTACCACAAGAGGACGCTCTTCAATTCCTACTCATCTTTTCCTACACGGTGTCAAGCTTTCCGCACCAAGGGATCCACATTGATCAAATTAAAATGAGGTGCTTCCCATACACAATGAAGGATAAAGCCGTTGATTGGCTCATGACATTACCGGCCGATTCCCTTACTAATTGGGATATGGTAACCGAGTTTATGGAGGAGTACTATTCTCAAGATAAGACGGCCGATTCTCGAGCAAAGATCGCCTCATTCCGTTAAGCAAGCGACGAGACCTTCTACGAGGCGTGGGAGCGGTTCAAGGGCTATCTCACCAAGTGCCCCCATCATCGGTTCACCGGGGATTTCTTGAATCAATTTTTTCATAATGGGTTGACATTTGCATCCAAGCGTATGGTGAATAATGCCACCGGGGTAAATCTAGCCGGACGCTCTACGAGGGAGTTGTACGATATATTTGTGAACATGGCCACCGACGACCATCGCATGAGTATCTTGGATCGAAAGGACCAAGTGAAAGAGGTCTCGACAAAAGAGGAGCCCGAGTGGGCCCGTAAGATTGCCGAAATAGAAAGCCAAGTAGCTTCCCTCGTTCAACCATTCTCGGGATCGATGGAGACGTGCCTTGCATGTGGCATCTCAGGTCGTGGAGCAAGTGTGTGACCGAGAGTTGGATACGACGAGCAAGTATATTCGGTTCAAGGGTACCAAGCCTATCGACACGGAAATCAATATGTGCGAAGGGACCATCCTAACTTTAGATATGGTGACACGTCTCAAGCTCAAATGCCACCCGGGTTGCCGATGCAACAACCACGTACTCAAGCCCCGTTCAATGCACGGCCACCACCATTCCCGCCTTCTCAAGCGCCATACCCGCCTCCACAAGACAAGTCGACAATGCGCCAATCGAACATTGAGTCTATCCTATCCGAATTGACAAAATGGCTCGCAAGTTTGGAGACACAACTCGGGCAAGTGGCGATGGATGTCAATGAACTTAAACGGGTCCGCGACAAAGATAAGCTACCAAGTCAACCGGCTCAAGCTCAAGCCGTGACCTTACTTCGAAGCGGAAAATTAGTAGATAACAAGGTCGCTCTTCCCAACAATGATTCAACGCCCTCATCTAACGCCCAACAAGATCCGACCAAGCAAGACTCGAATGAGCCCGTAGCCGCTTCTAGCTCACCTTTGCCTTCCTCAATCGAAGAGGCGACGGGGACCTCGAGTGCTACCGGAGGACTCCACAAATCCGCAACACCGTACCGACCTCCGATTCCATATCCGAGCAGTATTCGATCGACAAAGCAAGATGACCAATTTCTCGAGTTGTACAAGATGCTATCGAAGGTTAACATTAACCTCCCTTTACTCGACATAATCCGAAACGTACCTGCATACGCCAAGTTTTTCAAGGAATTGACGTCCAAGAAGCGAAGGTTCGAGGATAACGAGAAGGTGTGTATATCGAACGCGGCTAGTGTCGTCTTTAGCAATCCTCTTCCACCAAAAGAGAGTGATCCGGGAAGCTTTTGCATCAAGATTACCCTTGGGAACGGAAAGGAAACACGAGGGATGTTAGACCTCGGTGCGGGTATCAATTTGATGCCCTACTCCATCTTTAAACAATTGGAGTTGGGCGATCTCAAGGAGACGAGAATGTGCTTGCAATTGGCCGACCGATCGATCCGATATCCGAAGGGTGTAGTGGAGGACGTGTTGGTACAAGTGGGAAATCTCATAGTTCCCGTGGATTTCGTCATTTTGGATGTCGGGGAGGTGAGCAATGAAGGACGAGATCACACAATCCTACTAGGGCGACCGTTCATGGCGACTATAAACACCTTGATCGATGTTAAGAATGGAAATTTGTCGTTTTCAGTTTTGGGGGACACGGTTAATTTTTCGATCCATGATTTGGGAGTTGTTCCCCCTTCATCTTTTCAAGCCGATTGCTCGATGATTGATCCGATAGACGAGTTGGTTGAAGAAACCTTCATGGGACTTGAGGATGAGGTTGTCGAGGATAACGAGTGGCAAGAACTTCAATCGGAGGGGGTGGTAGAGATATTGGAGATTGCGATTGCGGAACCGACCACTACACCAAAACCGGAACTCAAGACCCTCCCGAGCCATCTTAAGTACATGTATTTGGAAGAAGGAGGGTCAAAGCCCGTGATTATCTTTGCCGAGCTTTCCGAGCATGAAGAAACGAAATTGGTTGAAGTCTTTAGAAAGAATAAGAAGGCGATAGGGTGGAGCCTTGGCGAAATTAAGGGGATAAGCCCCTCCACGTGTATGCATCGCATTGTTCTTGAGGACGGGGTGAAACCAACAAGAGAGTGCCAACGTCGGTTGAATCCAAATTTGATGGAGGTGGTGAAAAGAGAGATCCTAAAGCTCATAGCCGAGGGTCTAATTCTCCCGATTGGAGATAGTGAGTGGGTGAGCCCGGTACACATGGTGCCGAAAAAGAGTGGAATTACCGTGATTGAGAACGACCGTGGTGAACTCATGCCGGCTCGCGCAATCACCGGGTGGCGGATGTGCATAGATTTCCGGAAGCTCAATGCTGCCACCAAGAAGGATCACTTCCCCCTACCATTCATCGACCAAATGTTGGACAAACTCGCGGGGCACCACTCATATTGTTTCCTCGATGGGTTATCCGGCTATTACCAAATTGCCATCTCGCCGGAGGATCAATCCAAAACGACGTTCACGTGCCCCTTTGGCACATACGCGTTCCGACGAATGCCCTATGGGTTATGCAACGCACCCTCCACCTTCCAACGGTGTATGCTATCAATATTCTCCGATATGATCGACAAATATATGGAGGTCTTCATGGACGAATTTTCCATTTACGGCTCCACGTTCGATGAATGTCTTGGTCGCTTGGCGAGTGTATTAGAGAGGTGCGTCGAAAGTAACCTTACCTTGAGTTGGGAGAAGAGACACTTCATGGTGAGAAGTGGGATAGTTTTGGGGCACGTGGTGTCATCCAAGGGAATCGAAGTTGACAAGGCGAAGGTCGACGTGATAGAGAAACTCTCGCCTCCAATCAACGTGAAGGGAGTTCGAAGTTTCTTGGTCACGCGGGGTTCTATAGATGGTTCATCAAGTATTTCTCAAAGCTTAGCCGTCCCTTGTGCCATTTGCTTAGTGCCGATGTCCCGTTCGAGTTTGACGATGCTTGTCATTTGGCGTTCAAATCGTTAAAGGAGAGTTTAACCTCGGCTCCCGTGGTGGTGGCCCCGGATTGGTCTCTCCCGTTCGAAATAATGTGTGACGCATTGAACGAAGCGGTGGGAGCCGTCTTGGGACAAAGAGTGGACAAGCTTCTTCGGTTCGTCTATTACGCAAGTCTCATGCTCAATGATGCCCAAAAGAATTACACGACTACCGAAAAAGAGCTCCTCGCCGTGATTTTCTCGCTTGAAAAGTTTCGAGCCTACATCATTGGTTCAAAGGTTATTGTGCATAGTGACCACGCGGCGTTACGATATCTCTTCAATAAGCCGCAAGCGAAGCCGAGGCTAATCCGGTGGATACTCTTGCTTCAAGAGTTTGATGTGGAGATCAAGGATCGGAAGGGGTGTGAGAARYTTGTCGCCGACCATCTCTCTCGTTTAGAGGTCCCCACCGGAGAAAGGGGGCTCATTGGAYAAAYTCTTGSYCACGAGAATTTGTTTGTTGTTTCCACCGCGCCGTGGTATGCCGACATAGCCAACTACCTCGCTAGCGAAGCACTCCGCCCGGACTTATCTCATCACGAGAAGAGGAGGTTTCTCTCCAAGTGCCGAGGGTATTATTGGGATGACCCTCACATGTACAAGATCGGAAAAGATGGAATGTTGAGACGGTGTATTCCGGACGAGGAAAAAGGGGATATTTTGATGAAGTGCCACGATCACCTAGTCGGAGGACATTTCGGCGGGCAAAAGACCGCCTACAAGGTTCTTCAATCGGGTTTTTATTGGCCGAGACTCTTCAAGGATGCCCACGACCATTGCCAAAAGTGCGATCGATGCCAAAGGACCGGAAGTATAGGGAAAAGGAACGAGATGCCGATGACGTATAATTTGTCCATCGAGATATTCAACGTGTGGGGGATCGACTTCATGGGTCCCTTCCCGAAGTCTCATGAGTTCAAATATATTTTGGTTGGGGTCGATTACTTTTCCAAATGGATTGAGGCAATCCCGACGAGGAGGAACGATGGCGACACCATGGTGAAGTTTGTGCGAAGCAACATTTTTAGTCGATTCGGAGTCCCGAGGGTGATTATTAGTGATGGCAGCAAGCACTTCAACAACAAGCTACTCGAAAGGGTGTTGAAAAATTATGGAGTCGTTCATAAGGTATCCACGCCATACCACCCCCAAACGGCCGGTCAAGTCGAGACGAGCAATCGTCAAATCAAAAACATTCTCGAGAAGACCGTGCAACCAAACCGAAAAGATTGGTCAACAAAGCTCGTGGATGCTTTATGGGCCATCCGCACGGCCCACAAGAC
>BMAC01000037.1:1075142-1102307 GCA_014905375.1 Phtheirospermum japonicum
AGGAAACGGGTTTCCAAATCAAGATCCTCAAAGCTCCAATGCCCGATTTCAAGGCCCGTTTTCCCCACCTCATGCTCGTGTGCCGACACCCGAGCCCCAACATCAAGTTTCGCCACACTCGGACCCGTCGACACATGGAACCACAATTCCAAGATATATATATATATATATATATACACACACACACATATATATATATTATACAGGATATATTAAACCAAAAATATTGTGTATAGAGAAGTATTTGAAGCTTCCAAAATAACTGACAAGTAAATGAATATCTCTTTATTCTTTCTTTGAACTTTTATTGAGCATTTGAAAAAAACACTTATTTCTTACAATCTAACTTCATTTTAATGCACAGTGCATCGGTAACTATAGCAAGGAGGTACCTTAAAGTGAATCAGGGCTTGATGGTGTGAGAGGATAGACAATTCATGTGCAAGTGGTTGAGTGAAGCCATGTTCAGCTAAGCTAGAATGCTAGATCTTGTTAATTATCATTGTTTCCTCTTTACATATTACTAGTTACAAAAACTTTTTTTCTATTATTAAACTTGCGCTTGCCTTTTTAGATATTCATACATAATTTTTGTTTATTAATAAATAAGGAAAAAAAGTCTCAACACTCATATATGGAAATGATCCCCACTATTTTCCTACCATGCTTATGCCATTTACAAGACATCAAATATCTAGCGCAATTCTCCGCAAAGCAGACCCGAGATACAGGGTTAGTGATTATTAACACTCTGGGTTCTTCACAACCAAACACTTAGGAATATGTGGAGCATGTTCCACCTACCCTTCTGAGTCACTTCAAGTTTCAGGAATTTCAAAAGCTTTTCAAATATGCTTACACAAAAAAACTTGCAGAGTAAGCCCTTTTCAGATTTACCTTACATTTTCCTATGTGATCTCCACTTATATGTACTTATATTAGAACTAAAATCAAGTTTCTTTTCAGACTTACCTTACATTTTTCTAATATTAGAATTAAAATCAAATCCTTTTTAAAAAATTTTTACTTCAAAAATTTAATTATTCAAATTTTATTTTAGTTCTCATCTATTTAATTAATTCTAATTCCATTTAAGTTTCTAATTCATCTCAACTATTCAAATTATTTAAAAATTTTAATTTATTTTTATTTAAAGAAAATGGTTGTTAACCGCCGGTTCGATTAACCGACTTTAACTGGTTCACCGCCGGTTCGATTACGGTTAAGGTTCGACCGGTTAATTTAACCTCCGATTAATTAACCGACCGATTTAACCCATTTTTACATGTTACATATATCCCCTATATGCATTATGGTTTGCTAAATCTCTAAGTTTCCTTGAAGTGGTACCACTACAGATCCTCTTGTTTTAGAGGAGGTATTCATATTTTTTAAATTATGAATACTCTAAGAATTTAAATATTAAGATTTAGAATCTCAGCAAATACTATTCAAAAGATGACGGCGTCATCATGATTGGTTTTGTAGAACCAATAGGTTGTGAGTTCGAGCCTAGGAGGACTTGCAACATTTTTTTTTTTCACTTTTTTTTTTAAACTCTTTTGTTTGTTCATTTTTCTCATTTGGTATCTTTACAAACTATTTATTTTATTTTAATTAATTTGCACCAATAATAGT
Source organism: Phtheirospermum japonicum (assembly GCA_014905375.1). NCBI lineage: Eukaryota > Viridiplantae > Streptophyta > Magnoliopsida > Lamiales > Orobanchaceae > Phtheirospermum > Phtheirospermum japonicum. Next base: position 1,076,781 of record BMAC01000037.1, read on the forward strand.
ATTTTTATATACAAATTCATTCCCAATATTATTGTTTTTTGTTTTTTTTTTATAGAATGATTTTTTTTAATTGATAATATTGTAATTTTAGTTATTTATTTTCATTATTAATTGTACCTTCGTTCATAAATTTCTACTATAAAGTTTTATTCTGATCTTCTTATCAACGTAAAGTTATCTCTTTTTTTATTTTTTATTTTTCATTTGTGTCCAAAATTAATTCCATCAATTTTGTGTTCACTAATTCCTCATTTATATTACAATCTCTTGACAGTTTATATGTTTATGTGTTCAATATGTGAATATGTATATGCGTGCGTGTGTGTTATTGATTGTTTATAATTTATATTATTTTTTTGATTATCATTTGGGTACCCTTAGCGTAAAACCGACTACCGACGGACTTGTATGTTCGGTTTTTTTTTTTCACAAATAGATTAGCTAGAATTTTTAATTTTTTTTAGACATGCGACGTCTAGTTGCACATGGAAAACTGGTTTTCCACATATGGGAATATTGAGATTTTTTCCGCGAGGAATATGGGATTCAGTAGTCCATTATATCTCATAAATTTTCAACTTATAAACAATCAAATGTTTCATGGGTCCCCAATTACCATTTCGTTTGAAGACCATGGTGTATTGGGCCGGCCATGCATAATGCCCATTTAGGTTCAAATTTTAATGCTAATTTAGGACGATGTTCTAATATTTGGGTCATATTGAATTAATAGTTTAACACTAATGTGTAAGAAGTTTTGTGATTTTCAAAACAATATGATATTGGAGCTATTGAGTGAGATTTACAAATATATCTAGAGGTGTTGAAATTGATTATGGTTAGCCGGTTAATCGGTGGTTAGTAATCGTTGATCAGTTACGATTAACCGTTGATCGTCGGTTTCGATTAAAACCGTAACCGTCAACCGAAATCCGGCAGTTCGATTTTGCTTAAGGTTTCCGGCAAACCGAAATCGCAGGTTATAATTGTCAGTTAACTGGAGAAAAAAAAAAGAGAATTGGCGGCGGTTTAACCGCCGGTTAAATTGCTCGGTTTTTTACCGTTTGAAATCAACGGCTCGGATCAGCCGTTGATCATCAACGGTAAAGAAAAAGTAGCCGTTGGTGATTTAACCGCCGGTTAACCAAAATCGGCGGTTACAAAGGTAATTTTTTCAATTATTATTATTTTTTATCCATTTCTACACCTATAAATATCACACTCTCCAACACCAATCCTCACACCAATTCTTCTTCTTCTTCTTCTTCTTCTTCTTCTTCTTCTTCTTCTTCTTCTTCTTCTCCTCTTATATTTTCAAGCTTGAATTGAAGTTGCTAATTTTTGCACAAAATACTATCAACAATATTCTTCTTCTTAATCTCGTTTCACTTAATTTTCTTCCATAATATTATTATGGCAAGCTCTTCTCGTAATATCAATATTAATACTATTCGAGAATCCCTTCGAGGCCGAGTTGGAGGTCAAGGATCTCGACGAGAATCTTCGGTCGTTGCCGGAGATTATGTTCCCGATGAGATGACGATGGAAGAAGTTGAAAACTTATGTAATCAAAGCAAAATCAAACCAATTTCGATGAGAATTTACCCACCTCCGACGAATTCGAATCGCCGACCGCCGTCAATTTGGATGAAGATGAGGAGGAAGAGGGTGATATGCCACCGCCTCAATCAAAATTGAAGGAATATCAGTCTCCCATCTTCCGATTGCATTTCACAAGAACGACGGTCAATGGTGAACCTCAGGCACAATGCAATTATTTCAAGAGTCGCTACGCCTTCAGTTCTAAAAATAATAGAGGATACGAGTCGCTCAAATACCACATGGAGAAGGAGCATCCTGACAAATACGGCGTTGATAGCTCTCAAACACAAATCAACTTTTCATCTTCATCTACTGTCGGCGCCGGGGACGACGACCAAGGTACGATTTCTAATTTATTTCAACATAGCGAAAGTGGTCATAGAAAATTTCTTGCAAAATTTATTTTCGTTATGGGTCTTCCTTTTAATCATGCGCATAGTACTCATTATGAAGATTATACTAGGGGTGCATTTAATCCATCTAACACTACGATTTCACGAAATAAAGTTACTCGCGATATTGAAAAAATGGTTGGTGGGTATAAGTTGAATTTGATTTCAATATTTAATAGTTTGTCTCAAAGTGTCTCTATATGTCCGGATATTTGGACGGATTCCTATCATAATAATAATTATATGGGAATTACATTTTATTGGGTTGATAATTCGTGAACTTTACAAAAATGTTTAATTGCATATAAAGAGTAATAGTTCGCATGACGCGGTGAATATTTCACGAAAAATATCCAATATTTTATCCAAGTATCATTTAGGTAAAAATAAAAAAAAAAAATCAATTTCATTTGATAATCCCGCCGCTAATACGGCTAGTTTAGATTTGTTAAAAACTTTTTGTCAACCTACTATTGGCGGTAAACTTTTTCATGTTAGATGCATTTGTCATATTTTGAGTTTATGTGTTCAAGATGGTTTAACTACTTTTAGATCTAAAATTGTTTGCATCCAAAAAAAAAAAAAGAAAAAAGAAATTCAATTGATGTGTCAAATCGTTGGAACTTTACTTATAAATTGCCTAATGTTTCTTTTGAATATAGAGAAGTATTATTATGTACGTTTTTTGCTAATCAAGATGTCGATTTCGTTTTATTTATCAATGCGTGGGATGATTGTTATAATAGGATGTCCCTTTAAAAAAAACTTAACGACGCCACCGTGACTTTATCTGGTGTTTATTATCCTACCTCCACACTACTTCTTGATCAATGTATTCAAATTGTACTTATTAGTAATTCTTTACTCGATTCGCCTGAATTTTGGGTGAATGTATTGGGCCAAATATTGATGAATGATTGGGTCAAAACTGAGAAACGAGAACAAGAAATATAATTGGATGAAGGTGAAGAGAGCGACTATTACGATACCACTTCAGGAAGCAACGACAACGACGAATACGTGGAGATGAGCCTCCTCCACTATTCACATAACATAGGTAAGTAAAATAAGTAGAAGTACTACGTGGACTTCTATTCCTTTATGAGGATACGTAGGTAAGTTACTTCTAATATTAAAAGTTAAAATTTAATTTTAATTTCTAATTAGAACTAAATTCAAGTCCTTTTTTAAGCTTTTTTTTTCAAAATAAAAAAAAATCGACTACGTGCACTTTGAAACCTTTACGAGGATACGTAGGTAAGTTAATTCTAATATTAAAAGTTAAAATTTTTAGTTTTGATTTCTAATATTAGAATTGAAATCAAGTCCTTTTTAAAAAATAAAATATTTTTAAAACTTTTTACTTCAAAAACTCAATTATTCAAATTTTATTTTATTTCTCATCTATTTATCTCATTCTAGTTCCATTTAAGTTTCTAATTCATCTCAACAATTCAAGTTTTATTTAAGTTTTTTAAATTTTCTTTTAAAAAGGCTGTTAACCGCCGGTTTAGTTAACCAACCTTAACCGGCCGCCGGTTCGATTATAGTTAAGGTTTGGCCGGTTAATTAACCGGCCAATTTTACCCCTTTTTTACATGTTTATACATATCCCCTAAATGCATTATGGTTAGCTAAAACTCTGATTTTCCTTAAGGTGGTACCACTACTGGCCCTCTTGTTTTAGAGGAGGTGGTTTTTTTAAAACCCTTCTCTAATCTCTCCAATTTGTTGAATAAGTTTCTTGTTTAATCGTCACACGAATCATAAGTATGTGAGAAAATTATTTTTTCCATCATATTGACATTTTTAGCTAAAAAATATTACTTTTGAACTAAAAAAATATCATTTTATTTTAATCAAATATTTAACTAAAGATAATAGAAACACGTATTTCATTAATACTTTCACTTTACATCTTAAATAAAAAAATTTAAATTATTTTAGAGAAGTGTCACTCCTATACTTAAATGTATCAATTTTTTATTTATATTTTAAATTATTATATATTAATTTTATGTATATTATATTATATATATAATTCGATATTGAATTTTGTATTACATATCAACAACACACATATATAAAACATATTGGCGGATTGTTATCCCCCGAAAACAATGGATCATTTACAAATTACTATGTATTAATGATACCATCAGTTAAAAAAAAAAAGAAAATTGACGTAAAACCTCTATTCTCTCTACAGCGGGTGTTCCGCTTCCCTCAGCTGCGCACGATCTGTCTTTATCCTTCGTTTGTTCAACTACGCCCAACTTTTCAGCGGTTAGGGTTTCCCATGCAGAGAAACCCCCGTATCCCTGTTTTGACCCATCGCAGGTGAGACCCGACCTGTCTTACAATCCAAAAGTCCTGGCGGATTCCACGAAAAGTCCTCTTTCTGCTTTGCCTCAAGCCCAAGCGGCTTGTATTTCGGCCCATCAAGACCAAAATCTGGCAGTTTGTTTTAATTCCCAGCCCATTGTCCAGGCGGCCCAGGCGACTCATTCAGTTTTTCCAACTCAGGCCCATGTGTTTAATTCTCAGCCCCAAGCCTTGGCGGCCCAGGCGGTTTTTTCAGCTCCCCTACCCCAAGCCCATGTGGCAGCCTAGATGGATTTCCAGCCCAACGCCCAGGGAGATTTGTTGGCATCCCACCATACGGCTCCTCCTTTAGCCCAATAGCGGGTTTCTTCAACTAATACCATTCCTAGCTTTGGCAGCTTGCCTATTTGGAGCCAATCGGGCCCGGCGACTAGGCCCGCTTCCCTTCACCCAAACCCTCCTCCGGTTAATTATTCCTTCGGGGATCCCCCGCTCAAAAAAGGAGATTATTTCTCGATCACGATTGACAAAACCCTTTATCAATCTCGTGTCTCACTTTTACGCGGCTCTCTCATAGGCCGTCTTCTCCAACCGAAGGGATCGAAACCACTTACGATCTCTTCAATCAAGGATACACTGTCTTCCGCATGGAACATCACCGACGATTAGAATTTTGTTCCGTTTGGAAAGGGACTTTTTAGTATTTCTTTTGCTCTTACTGCGGACCGAAATCGTGGTTTTGCCAAGAAAGCCTGGCAGCTTGGTTACTCTACTCTTAGGCTATTCCCATGGACCTCGGATTTCAAACTTATAAGGTGCCTTTGGCTTCCTCTCAGGTTTGGATTCGCATGTATGAATTGTCTATTGAATACTGGGAACGGTCTTTTATTTTGAATATTGCTAGGGTAGTTGGTATGCCTTTGCAAATCGATGAACGTTCCCTCAATCGCTCTGTCGGCCACTTTGTTCGTGTTCTGGCTAAGTTGAATCTTGATCATACCCTACTTGAAACAGTCATGATTGAGCGTGAGGGGTATTACGGTTTTATCTCGCTAGGTTACGAAAACCTACCGGATTTCTGCTCGTTTTGCAAATCGGTGGGGCACCTTGTTGGTTCTTGCCCAGCTCGCAAAACTCGCGCAACTCATAATGTGGATAGCGATGATTGGCAGACGGTTAATGCCTGATGTCCCCGTTGGCATTCTGATTCTCGGGCTTCGAAGGTCCGCACTCATACGGAACATCGGCCAATTTCCATCCCTACTACTACTTCTACCCTTACGACTTCCAATGCTTTTAACGCGTTACAGTATGATCTCGGACCTGAGTCCCCACCCCTGCCTTGGTTTCCCCTATGGGCCCCGAGCCCTCTTCCTTTGCTCCCGTTCATCCTAACCCTAAACCTACTGCTACTCATGCTCCATCATCCACTTCGGATGAGAGGAAGAACCTTTTTTCTTTCCCTTCGACATTGATTCCTTCCGTCGTCGGAAATACTCTTGCAAGAGGTGCCGTGCGTGGTACTCTGGCTACACACACTCGTCCATTCTCTACCCTTGGAGATTACTCCTCGTCTAATCCAGCCCCCGTGTCTCCTTATGATCGTACGCTCATTCTTTACGATCTAAATATTGCGTCCAAATCCCTTTTGCAAAGTGCTAAGGACAAGATCAAAGAGAGTAACCCCTCTCATGATTTTACAATCGTCGAGTCAGGATCGTCTATTCCACGTCAAATAATGTCCACGACTGCTAGGCTACGGTGGTTAGGTTTTGACGATTTCGATGCTAGTTTAGCATCCCTCGAAAATGAGCTCTCTCATATTGATCAATTCGACAGGAGGACTCGCCACCCCTCCACCTCCACATCCGATTAATGTATTGCATTTTCTGGAACATTCGAGGGATTGGTAACTCAGCCTCTCGTTTAGTCCTTAAAGAATTCTGTCGGGTTCATTGTCCCGATTTTCTTGCTATTGTGGAACCTATGGTTTCCTTCGATAGTATTTGTGCCTCTTTCTGGAGGTCCCTTGACCTCAGCCTTGTTTTCGAGAACTCCCACGGAAACGACATCCCCGATCTTTGGGTCTTCTTGAGATCCACTGTTATCTCCACCTCTTTCCTCCTCTCCTTGTATCAGGCCATCCTCATCCGGGAAGTTTTCAGAGACCTCGACTTCCACCTTGGCTTCGTTCATGCCCACAACATGACTTTGGAGCACCGTCCTCTCTGGAGGGACATCTTGAGCCTCTCGCTCCCCCGTCTGCTGATCATCGGCGATTTCAATGCAGTTTTGGGTGCCCACGAGCGACGCGGGGGCAATCCCCCCGATGCTTCTTCCTGCTTGGACTTTCGCCATTTCTTAGATGCTGGCGATTTTTTACAGGTCTTCACTACCGGGGGTTTCTTCACTAGATTTAGTCGCTGCCACTCAGAGGTCCGTTTTGCTCGTCTGGACCTCGCGATTCATTCCGCTTACCTGTCCCTTGAGTGCGGACGTATTTCTAGCCTTATTCTTCCCCGTTATCACTCTGATCATCACCCTATTCTCCTTGAGTGTTCTAGGGATATGCTCACAACCTCGGGCCCTCGGATTTTTCGTTTCCAAAACTTTTTGACTTCGCAATCTGGTTTTCATTCTCTTGTCACCACTGCTTGGGCTCTCCCCCACCAGTTTACTAACCCTATTCTTTCCCTCATGACTAAATTGTGTTTCCATCATGGAGTTCTCCGGGAATGGAACGAACAGACGGTTGGTAATGTTCATCGCCAGGTTGAGTCTTCCCTTGTCGAGCTTATGAACTTACAGTCTCGTTGCTTGGACACGGGGTATTTCAGAAGATGACATTGAAGCTGAGATTGCCCTGCAGGTCCAGTCTTCCTCTCTGCTCGACACTCAGGCTAGTATCCTTCGGTAGAAGAGCTGGGCTGAGTGGCTCAAGGATGGTGATCGTAACTCGGCCTTTCTCCATCGGAGTATCAAGGCTCGAGTTATGAAGTCCACCATCGGTTCTCTCTTGATTAATGGGGTGATCAGCCACTCCCCTGATGCGATTCAGGGGAAAACCATCTCCTTCTTCTCTGATCTCTTTTCTGCCAGCCACCTTCTCCCGGAACCCACTTGGATTAATGAGTTTCTGCACCCTACCGTTGATACTCATTCTCAAGACATTCTCTCTACTACTCCAAGTGATAATGAGATTCGTGAGGCGGTTTTCTCTCTCTCCCCTAGTAGTGTACCTGGTCGGATGGCTTTAATGGACATTTCTTTCAGGAGTGCTGGGAAATTGTCGGTCACGATGTGTGTTCGGCTGTCCGATACTTCTTTGTCTCTTCTTCCATTCCCACTGGCTTCAACTCCAGTTTCATGATTCTTGTCCCGAAGGTTAAGGGGGCAATGCGTGTGGAGGATTTCTGCCTGATCGCCCTCAGTAACTTTTCTTTCAAGGTCATGACACTAGTGTAGAAACAGCTTTTAAGAACGCCTGTTTCTGTAGATCAAGAACGCCCTGCTGAGGAGTTCTGTATGGAGCTGTTCTTGAAAGTCTGACAATCAAGAACGCCTCAGCAGGGCGTTCTTGATTGTCAGACTTTCAAGAACGGTTTTCAGAGACGTTCTTAAAAGAATTTCAGCCGTTCTAGAAAGTCAGTTTTGCAGATTTCGTTCGTTCTGGAAAGTACTTTCCAGAACGTCCTTTTTTAAGACGTTCTGGAAAATATACTTTCCAGAGCGCCTGTTTTTCAGGTGTTCTTGAAAGTATACTTTCGAGAACGTCTCTAAAAAAGACGTTCTGGAAATTATACTTTCCAGAACGTCTCAAAAAACAGGCATTCTGGAAAGTATACTTTCCAGAACGTCTCTAAAAAAGGCGTTCTTGAAAGTATACTTTCCAGAACGTTTTGAAAAACAGACGTTCTGGAAAGTATAATTTTCAGAACGTCTTAACTACAGACGTTCTAGAAAGTTTTTTTTCTAGAACGGTTTTTTGATATCCGTTCTAGATTTCTACATTTTTGGAATTTTATTAATCCTTTTCCAGGCCTGCTCATATTATAATTTTATTACCTATTTAAATCAAAAAACACATTTCATTTATATCATCTCAAGATCAAACAACACATGTCATTAATCACAATAATACACAATCACCATAATATGTCAATACAAATAATACAAGTATCCCAATACACGATCACCAAATCTTAAAATAGAAATCACCAAAAGACGATGAGTATACAAAGTTTTAGTTCAATAGCTATAAAAAAATGAAAATGCAATTTGAAAGAGGCTCAGAATTTCAATTATTTTCATCGAGAGGGACATCACAGCCGATAAACCTCAGCCACATCACAAGGATGGAGAATGTCACTTCTCGTGGGAGGAACTGATATGGTGAAGCTGGTTTCATTCTTTTCTGATAAAGTGTGCTTCGCCAAAGATAAACTTGAAATTTCTGTATCAACAATTTGTTATAGAGGAATGTTAGCTTATCATACTAACTTATCTTAGACTCCAATGCAAACTAAATAAATATTTGTTTCCATAGTAATTACAACTAAGAAGGGTCACTCAGGCACTTATACAACAGAATGCTGATGATGATAAAGATAAGCAAAAGATATGCATCCGGAAGCTCAACACAGACTTTCCAAACTCCACCTTCCTATGAACCTAAAATGAATATGAAGGTTATTATAAAGGAAATCATTTTGTAAAATATTGCCGAGAATTAGTAAGAATTTAAAAATGTAAAGAAGAATTGCGAAATTTTTAATGGTAATAATGTTATGCAAAAACAACAATATTTTATATTAAAGAACATCAGAGCCGTTTATGAAGACATTAGCATTTACGTTTAATGAATCATCAATTTTTAAAATATTATATATACCGTAACTTGAAGTCAGTTTCTTAAAAAAAACTAAAAATATAATCCATCATTGGTAATTCTGCATACCTAATCGAATTTTAAGTATAACATCCTCTTACGTAATTGGCTTTTTTCAGAAAATAATTTTATATCAGAAAAAAAGGAATTGAAATCCCAACATTAACTTTATAAAACACAAGAAGATTAAGAGAAGAGTAATAAAAATTACTTTCTTTTGGGGCATGAAATTCGACATAAATTCGCAATAGGTTAGGTATATTTTTGAAAATAACTCTAAAAACTATTGATTAATCTACATAAATTCGCTCAAGGTTTCCCAGATTTTTCTTTAAAAACATCTTGACTCGAGCGGTGTTTGGAGTAATTTTAATTAGGTATTTCCTGTTTGTAGGAACTAGTTTGCTTCAACAAGACAGTTTTTGGCAACTTGAGGAAAGCATAAATCTGTCTATTAAACTTTAACCTTTTGTCACTCTGAACTCACCGACCAGAATCAAGAAGATACATCATGCACAGGGTACTCATCATTGTAAAGCGTCAACATAACATGCCAAAAAAATTGATAATTAACTGCAATCTTTTTCTAGATATAGTGTATGCCAACAAACACAGTCCTACTAAAAACTACAAGGAGAAACAAATGGGGCAAGCTCAATGATAAATAAATGTGGACCACATCTAGCAGAATGGATATATTGTTTTGTACTCAATGCTGAATTCTCAAAATTATAATGAAAAAAGCAATAAAAAAAAACTTGACAAAAACTTACTGTCCATCAGGAAGCTCATAAGGTGTCATTGGGATGTTTGAATATGAAGTTTCTGTCAAAAGAAACAGAGTCAGCGTAAATAAGTTCAAAGCATTAGTGTAACTAAACCACCAAGTGAACCAAATAATCAAGATTACCTTATTCAAAACATTTATAACTCTACGTAAAACATTGAGCAGTAAAATTACTTTAATGAAGTTTTCATCAAGTACAAGGTTACATAGTATATCACCAACGCATGTCATAACAGTATCCATGATTCTGTAGAGTTGCAAACTGAGAAAACTCAATAAACAGGATTCAATATGATAATGGGGTTTTGAGAGGAAAAATACTTAATCGCCCTCAAAAAGTTTGTTAAGCAAATGCCCAAAATTGAAATTGGCATTAGCATCCTAACTTCCATAAATTTTATCATTAATATTGTGCAATGGGCCAAGAAAATTTCACAATGTAAACACCGTAGACACAAAGTTGAGGTTCAATGGGGTTTTTAAATGAAAGGGAAATTGCATTGAAGAATTTTSAAACCTACATGGAAGTAATCATATTGGTAAGTTAATTATGGAGTAAGAGTCTTGAAATTAGTATATTTTGTTTATTTATTTTACCATATTGTTACATAACACTTAAACTGCAAAAAAAAAAACAAGATAATCACATTCAGGTCAAAATCATACAAGAGAGTTCAATGAATCAAAGAGAAAGAATACGAATATATCTAAAAGGAGCACAAACCATCATATGGGGTGTATGGTGCTCGACACACACATTCTTTAATATCACCAACAATCACCCGCTGCGACAAAAAATGAATTTTAGTAACAAGATTAGGGCCAGTAACTAATGAGATAATGATCAATTAGTGACCTGGGAATAGAGTTTGTAACTTTCCGTCGTATTGGGGACGTCAAGGTCCATAATCTGTCCAAGACTAAAGGTTATAAGAATTTAAGAGATAAAAAAAACACGAATCAAGATCAATTAGAAGTAGACATTACATATGCTTACAAAAAAGCAGATAATGACATTATCTTGAAGATGAAATTGTACTTAAGGTATATTTCCATTTGGTAAATTTTAACAGTTGAAGTGCCTCTATTTTCTGAACTTATGGCATATAAATTAGTGCAAAAAATCAAGATTACACTATTGCCAGTAAAAATAGAACCACCGAAGTGGCGTGAAACTTGATTATTTTACATCAGATAGGACAGAGGACCTGAAATTCTCCAGCACGAATTTCCTTCCTTTTAAATGCATAACGAGGTTTTATCTGCATTTCAGATATAAAGAAAGGGGCAAAATCAAAGAAAACAACACATTTCAAAATTCATGATAGGTCATAAGATTAAATTTGGTTTATCCCAAAGTCATAGTGAAACAAACGTTAAAAACTCACAGGAATTCCTTTGTGTTCCAGGCTTTTTAACAAGCAATCAGTAAGAAATTCTCCTCCAATTGGGGATGTTGCAATAGCTTATAACAAAAAAAAAAAAGAAAAAAAAAAGAGAAGAATAATTAAAAATTGAATTAGAGGGTTATATCTACTGCTGTACAGATCATAACTTTAAGATGGTTGAATGCACCGAGCTGGGTCTGAAGTTGGGAGATCAGCGTTCATTACCTGACATGCAAAAATATATTTCAGAAAAAACAAAAAGGAACTCATGCTATAGTAATCATCGGGGCAGATTGTGAATGTGATTTAGATGTTATATGATTATCCGTAATGCATGGTCTGAAAGATAGGGAGAAAATGGGTATGACATAATTCTACGCCATCTGGTGTGGTTCGTGAGATGAGAGAGAATTTTCCAAACTGATCTCTGACTAATGTTATATGCTATTTTTCAAGAAGTCAACACAAATACCAAAGTGTAAATCATATTCTCAAGTCAAATCTCCATCTTCAGCCCCAAAGATGAACATACAAGTGGATAGTCCTTGTGATATTATATGAATTCATATTATGCTTCTGAATATTGACTTCGTGTATTTATTATGATTTGAGGTTTGTTTTTAATTTTATTTCCTTGGTGGTTTTCAACCATTATTTACCAATATAGAGCTATATCATTCAGCGATAGAGGGAGAAGATGGAGCTTACTTGGGTAACATCAGCCCCTTTCTCAGGCTCAGCACGCAGCGACAAAGCTTTCTCCTCACGCATCTTAGCTAATTCAGCCTCCCTCTCAGCAGCTTCTTGCGCTGCCCTTTCACGAGCCTCTTCCTCCTCCTTTCTTTTCCTCTCGGCTTCAGCAGCTTCACGCTCCAGCCTTTTCTGCTCTTCTTTCCTCTGCCTCTCCCTTGCCTAGTGCAGAACATGAACAAAAGGTTAAAAATGAGAATTCAGCTAAACAACAATAACTTAGATCAGTGCGGATAAGAAACCATAATAAATATTGATATGACCACACATACCGGGAAAAAGAAAGAAAGCAAGGAAGAAAATATTAAAAAAAAAATGAAATGAAATAACAAAACGAAACAAAAACACAAACATACACAAAATGAAGCATACTTGATCAGCCTCAAGTGCTGCTCGATAAGCAGCATCCTGTTCTTCCCTCAGATGTGTTTTGTTTCTTCTTTCTTCATCTTCAATCTTCGCTGAAACAAGTACTGGAGCACTTTCTTCGAGCACTCTCTGCAATATTGTTACCATTTCCTCTGGAGATTTTGGTCCCTCAATCTATACGAGTATACATCACAACACAATTAGGATAACAATATCAAGAAAAGGCCAACCTTATGGTTCTTGACATCGAAGAAAAAAAAAACAAATCGAGGAAATATGAAATATGACACCATAATTATATGCAATGAAATATTTTCTCGTTTACACAAATATCGACACCATGGATAAGAAATGACAAATCATCAGCAGAATAATACCCAAAAAAAATCTAAATAAAAAAATCAAAAAATCCAGAAATTAGGATTGACAAAGTCATAGCTAGTTTTGGAAACTTTCAGCAATTAGTAAGTTTAACACACTCCAATCCAATCAAAACAATTCATTTCCCCTAAATTCTCCTAATCCATACTCTCATCAATTTACACACACAACCAAAAAAAAAAAATTCGTACTCGAACCTGATACAACAAAATGATAAGGAATAAAAAAATCAAAAGCGGGTAAAGAAAAATTACACTTGGGTCGCTTAGAATTTCTTCTAGGCGCAGTCGATTCGGCCGATCCAGCTCCTCCAGCACTCGATGACGGCATACTTGGGTTCATCGCTTAAATCACAATATTTCTTTTTCCATTTTTCTCAAACAACGGAGGTCCCTTAAATTACAAAAGGAACGCCAATAGATTGAATCAAAAGACAAACAACAAGATCGAAATAGGAACCCATATTTCAAACAAGGAATCGCAGATCGTGGAATTTCAAAACCTTCACAATTAATTTAAAACTAGTTATCACTGCCATGTCAGTGCACCAGATTCAGATCTCTACTTAATTTAAAATACCCTTACCCATTCTGGCCCGTCCAATTAATTAGAATCAAACCTGGTCTCTTCTGGTACTTGCGGATCTCAGGGAGCGCAACCGTCCCTGGCCTGAAGCGATGGGGCTTCTTGAGGAATTACAGCTTCCTAAAAGCCAAAGTCCCAATATAAGAATTACAGCTTTATTTAATTTAAGAAGATTAAAAGCACATAAGAAATTTACAACAATACCTCAGGTAGAGCCTCTAGACAAATCAAAACTCTATCAGCTTGTGGCACAACCTACAAAACACAAACAAACAAACACAACCTTAATTAAGCTCCATTTATCAGTCTCTTGCTTCAAAGTTATAAAAAATAAATAAATAAAAATGTATAAATAGACTGGGTGTAGGGAAGGATTGTACAACCCGAATTGAACGGGAAAGGCGCCGGCCGAAATTTCGCTTGTTTTACCAAAAGGGGATCGGACCTCGCGATTTGAATTGGAATCAATTGGGACGCGATCGATGAAATTGATGGCCTTGGTAGTTCCTATAGCAAGTGACGAAGGTCTGTGAGGGTGGAATTCAACCGGAGAGCCGCTGGACGAGGAATCGCCATTTTTCCCCAAAAGGGGATCGGCGCTCAAAATCGCAGGGGTTTTTCGCTTGTTCGAATTGGGGTTGTGTTTGATTGGGGTTGTGTTTAACATATTTGGATGTGAGGGTAGGAAGGTTGAGGCCATCGGAGGGTAAGGATCCATTAATCCAGTTAACCGGCACCGGAGACGATGACCCAGAAGTTTTGAATTTTTTGAAGAAATTAGAAAAAAACGGGGAGTAGGAAGGGCTTGCGCAGTCATCGTCTCGAGATTTTTGTGGATTGAAAAACGATGGGGACGGAGGGGCTGGGGGTGGGGTTAGGCTTGCTGGAGATCGTGATGCCGGTGCGTGAGATTGACGGGGAGAAAGGGAAGATGAAAATGGGAGATGGGTCGGCGGAGAGGAAAGGGTCACGAGAGGATTTATTTTTTTTAATTAGAAAAATTGATTTTGTGGGTATATTAAATCCAGAAATAATATAACATATGAGAACGCCTTATTAAAGGCGTTCTGAATATTACTTTTAAGAACGTCGTTTTTAAAGACTTTTTCGATATTTAAAATACGAGAATGTCATTTTTAAAGACGTTCTCGATATTTAACATACGAGAATGTCGTTTTTAACGACATTCTGGATATCTAAACATACGAGAATGTCTTTTTAACAAATTTCTGGATATCCAGTATACCAGAACGTCTTTTTTAAAGACGTTCTCGTATGTGACACTTATTACAAAAATGCCACCGGCTGACATTTGAGAACGCCGCCTCCTGAGGCATTCTTAAATCCCTGTTCTTGAATCCTGTTTTTGTACTAGTGTCACTAACATCATGGCTACCTGTCTTGGCATAATCATTGGTAACATGATCTCGGAATCCCAGTTCAGGTTCATTTCAGGCAAGCAGATTCATGATTGTATCACTGTTGCTTCTGAAGCTTTTAATTGCCTCTCTTTTCACACTTTCGGTAAGAACATGATCATGAAGATAGATATCCGTAAAGCCTTTGACACCTTGGATTGGGGCTTTCTGATTGCGGTCTTGCACCATTTTGGCTTTCTGACTATCTTCATCGGGTGGGTTGAGTCCATTCTCCATTCTGCCCGCATCTTTGTGTTACTTAATGGTAGCCCCGCTGGCTACTTTAGTTGCTCCAGGGGTGTTCGTCAAGAGTACCCCCTCTCTCCTCTCCTTTTTCTTCATTGCGGAGGACGTTCTCATGCGTGCGCTCTATTTTTCTACGGATCGCGGCACGATATCTCTATTCCAAGTTGGTCGTTTGCTTTGCTTCCCGGCCTGTCTTCTCTATGCCGATGATATCCTCGTTATGAGTCATGCTTCGACTCGTAATGCTAGGGCCATCTTGGATATCTTCCGTTTCTATGGGGATTTCTCTGGGCAGATTCTCAGTCCGGAGAAATCCAAGATTTACTTTGGGTCTATGGTTACTCCTGCTGTCCTTCGTCGGATTTGTCAGATCTCCGATTTTTCTATGGGTTCCCTTCCTGCCTCTTATCTCGGTGTCCCTATGTTCCGTGGTAGCCCTCGTGCTACTCATCTTGGTTCGATCTTGGATAAGACTTTGGCCAAGTTTGGAACTTGGAAGGGCTCCTATCTGTCTCTTGCTGGTCGCATTTGCCTTGTTAACTTGGTCATTACCAGGACCACGGTTCATTCCATGCTTATTCTTAAATGGTCGACCTCACTTATACGCAGACTAGAGACTGCTATTAGAAATTTCGTCTGGTCGGACGATATTTCTAAGCGTAAGCTCTGTACTGTTGACTGGGCCCGTGTTGTGCCCCTCGTGAGGAGGGTGGCCTCGACATCCGCTCCGTCACCACTGCCAATTCCTCTTTCCTCTTCAAGTTCGCTAATAACTTGCTCAATAAGGATTCCATGGCTTTTCGTCTTCTCTGTCAACTCTATCTTAAGACGAATGGTTCCCCCCGTGCTCATGTATCCTCGTTCATTTGGGGTGGCATCATGGCTCACGTTATTAGCATTTTGTAGAATTCCCATTGGATTCCGGGTAGTGACTCCAGAGTTAGTTTCTGGTGGGATAACTGGCTTAGTTATTCCATCGCTTCCCGCATCAGCATTCCTAAGGCTTTAAAGTCTCGCTTTTCTCAGACTATCGCCGTTTACTTCTTCTCTGGGGTCTGGCACCTCACGGAGAGCTTCCTTGTAGCCTTTACTGACATCTTCATTGACATCCTCTGGTTTCCCATTGTCCCGTACACCGAGGATAAGAGAGTCTGGTCCACTTCACCCTCTGGGGGCATCTCGGCTAAGATTGCGTACGACCATCTCCGTCAGAAGTTTCTCAAGGTTCGATTGGGCAGCTGGATTTGGTCCTCTCATATTCCAGTCCGGCGTTCTATCATTGTTTGGAAGGCAATCTTCAATCGGCTCGGTGTCTTCGACGTGATCCATAGGCAGGGGTTCATTGGTCTTTCTTTTGTGGCTTTTGCTATGAGAGTTCTGAGACAGTTGATCATATTCTCACGAAATGTCGATTTGCGCGTTACATTTGGAGCTGGATTGAGGATGCTTTCGACATCCAGCTCCCCCTCTCAGGTGGTTTTGATCATTTTTATGTTTTTGCCATTGACTGTCGTTTTAGTGTGCAGGTACTATTCCTTTGGAAAGCGGCTTTCATCTCGACGATCTGGACGATTTGGCACCTCAGGTGCAATTTCGTACATAATGGAGTTCGGCCTTCCACCATGGAGGCACTTATTCTCATCTACTCGCTAATTTTAGAGTCTTCCGCTCTTGATATGTTTTGGACCTGATTTGTTTGCGCAAACTGGGTGTGCGTGATAGGCCCGCGCCTCCGCCCACCTTTATCCCTGTGTCATGGTTGTTCCCCTCACCTGGATGGATTTAGGTGAACACGGATGGCAGCGCTCTGGGCTGTCCTGAAGACTGCGTCGCGGCGGGCATCTTCCGCACGTGCCGGGTCTTTGTAAAAGGCGACTATTCAAGATCGTTAGATCAGTGTTACGCCTTTGAGGCAGAGTTGGAGGCCGCGATTATTGCGGTAGAGGAGGCTGATCAGAGAGGTTGGAGACGGATTTGGCTGGAATACGACTTGACTTATGTGGTGGAGCTTTCTGTGAAACGTAGCTTGGATGTGCCTTGGCGCTTCCTGGCTCGTTGGCATCGGATTCTATTTATCACTACCCCAATCGAGCTCATGGTTTCACATGTTTATCGAGAAGGCAATCGCGCTGCTGATGCGCTCTCAAATCCGATTCTCCCCGTTACGACTGGTTCACGTCACCCCGATGTTTCTCTTTGATCTGGTGAACGATGATATTTTGGGTAAAACGGTGTACCGTTCATCACGATCTTGACATCAGCCCCTCGGATGACAGTTTAATCTCGGTCCGACAGAGGACCTTGGTATTGCTGCTTTTTAGATCACGACTTACTAGTTGCAGTTTGTTTTTACTTTTAGCCGACTTGTGGCTTTTAGCGGTTTTTTTTAAGCTTTTAACGGTGGTTTTTGAACTGCCCTTATATCGACCGCCGTTAAATTTTACGACGGTTTTTAAAAAACGCCGTAAAAAATCATGAATTAACGGCAGTTTTTTAGAGATTTAACGGCGGTTTTGGAACCGCCGTAGAATGGCAGCATTTTTACGGTGGTTTTTTAAAAATACCTTCTAGAAAGCCTGTTTTCCAGAACAGACTATTTACGACGGTTCTGGAAAATACCTTCTAGAAAGTAGTAAAAAAATTAAAAAAAAATGAAAATATAAATTAAATACAAATACAATTATTAAAACTAATACCCTCAGTAAAAATAAACCATATTTTCTATTAAAACGATGAGTAAGTACAAAGTTTAGTTCAAGCCACGACGAACAGATATAAATCGAAAAACTTATTAAGATGAGTAAGTTTTTATGTGGGGGAAAAGAAGTAGAAAATAATAAAAGCTCAACAACTCTAATTACACTCCACCAATGAACAATGTATAAAAATTACAAAGAGCTGTCTTAACATCCACTGTGGTAAGTAAATTAAATCACTCATTATCAGAAGCAATTAAAAATGAGTTCTCCAACACCTGCACTCTTCCTCAAATTCCATGAGCCAGCGGAAAATTAGTTTAAATTAATTCTGTTCACAAATCCGTATGGTTATAATTCAGGAATTAATGGCAAAAGAAAATAATGGGTCACTCCAGTTCCAATCAAGAAATATACTTAGAAATTAATTGTAAAACTCATATTCTATGCACCCAAACTGCAAATAAAGATAATTAGCTAGGTCAAAAAAAAAACTCATACCTAACGATATTGTCGCCTTTGTTAATCGACGAGAGGGAGAGAGCAATCAACAATAAAGAAAATCGTAACAAATGTGATATGAAATAGATGTCATAAGATACTGAAATACCTCAAGAGATGTTAGCTTTCTGAGGCTTATATCTAATAGCCTCTGCTTGCTTGTCAGTCAAGCTGAACTTCTACAACTACTAATTTCCCGGTTTGCTAATTAAATTAATTAATTGGGTAATATAGGAAGAAGCTTCAGAATTAATTGCCATATTATGAACTTTAATTGCAGATCAGCAACTATGAGAAGGAAATTGAGGATATGAAACATATGATCAGGCAGGAATTTGTGGCTTCTATCAGGAGGTAAAAAAAAAAAACACTTACAATTTGTATATACCAGATTAATGTTGCTTGGCCACGCTCAAATGATTACAAGAATTGTTGATTGGTCCATGCAAAGTTAAAATGACAAGAATCAGATTTTTGTTTTCTTTATTTTCTTTGTTTGTCAAATAATTGATACTCATTTGTCTTTACTACTGACTGCTTCAGATTTCCCCAGCAGTTTCAGACTTTGAAATTCTTTAGCTTTAGCTTTTGATGTATTTTATTACTATCTGTCAGCCCGTATTGATCAGTAAAGCATACTAGTATTTTAATCTTCTTTTATATATTAATTATTTATTCTACTCAATATTTTAGGAAGAGTAGTGGCTTTTCCAGGGGAGCATCCTTGTACCGTGGTGTGACAAGGTGATCTTGATTAATTTCTATTAATTAGTTAGCAATTTTTGAATTGAAATATAATAATTAATTTTTATTTCCTCCTAATTAAATTCAAATACATTGAATCAGGCATCAGCATGGAAGGTGGCAAGCAAGAATCGGACGAGTTGCTGGAAACAAAGATCTGTACTTGGGCACTTTTAGTAAGCAACAGATTCAAAAGGATTCAAAAGGTAGTCCCTCATGGAATAAAATCTAAACCTTGGGTAGTTTTTGTAATTCTCCCTAAATAACAACCCTGGTGTATTATAGAATAAGAATTGCCTAAAGTAGAAAATAAAATAATTTTAAGTAGTTAATGCTAAATATGTGTACCTTTGGTTCGATCTGAAGATGTTGTAGTAGCAGTCGAGTCGGATAGAGTCCCGTTGCTATTCATATTATTACTATCACCAGCTAGCAAAATTCCAGATGTTGTTACCATATATGAGAGGTTGGTGATGGGGCACGCTTGTACTGCGGCTAATTCGTTTAACCATTGATCGTCCGAATGCTTTTCCTTATAAAGCTCCTTGAAATCAACGCACGCGCGACTCTACACGACGACACAAAACAAAAATTGGGTTATTATTATTATTAATTTATTTTACTTAAAGCCAGCTAGAATAGAATTGAAATCACTTAAACTATTACAGCGCCGACTCGTTAAAGAATCAAATTTAATGTTTTATGTTGTTCAGTTATTGTGTACAGACAGGGACACAACAAGCGAACTGCATGACTCTCATGTGCCTAGAAAGATATCTAAAAAAAAAGAGGAAAAAGAAAAAAAACCTCAGACGTGAGGCGCCGAACGTGTAAGCAAAGCATATAAGATCATCGATGGTGTCGATCTCATACCCCGCCACGACTGCGCGTGCTTAAGCCATAGCTTGCTCTTTCTGTAGTAATGCTTTACGAGAAAAAAAAACAAGGAATTGAACGCATTGCGCTCTTTCAGAAATGTTAGCTTGCTCTGTAGTAATGCTTTACGGGAAAAAAATAAGGAAACGGACAGGAGATAAGAAAAATAAGCCCAGGTCAGATTCATAATTACTTGAAACCTAAGATTCTAAATGTCCAACATCGCAATTTAGCCTGGTTTCATGTGTGGGCCGGGTTTGAAAAACTTGTGGAGGTATGGTTCGATG
This sequence comes from Phtheirospermum japonicum, assembly GCA_014905375.1. NCBI lineage: Eukaryota > Viridiplantae > Streptophyta > Magnoliopsida > Lamiales > Orobanchaceae > Phtheirospermum > Phtheirospermum japonicum. Next base: position 1,097,016 of record BMAC01000037.1, read on the forward strand.
AATTTGTTGGCACATAGACACATGTAGTCTTGCTACATTTGTTTAATTATTTACCCTTTTTTTAGTAATGTTTATCAGGCAACATTTGCTGAGATATATACGTTTTGAACAATAGGAGCCGAGCCAAATGGAAAGTTTTGTTCAATGCGTGATGGCAATTAGGTTCCTGTATTGATTCAAAACAGATTTTAAAAAAAAAAAGGGTTCCTGCACCCAAACTTAAGTCAACGTGTGAAAATAAAGGATGAAAATGACTAATCATAAAGGATGAACTTTAGCCAACACTTGCCAAATTGCAACTCATTGTCACAACTAACGACCGAAACTTTGCGACTTTCACAATTTGCAACTTCTGACTAACCACCGAAGCTGAAATTATTCCAAAAATATTCACTCCTGCCCAACAATATTCTTAGAATATATTCCAAAAATATTCACTCATGCCCAACAATATTCTTAGAATATTCCAACTCCGACTGGTCGGAGATTACAAAGTGTAAAACGCACAAAGTTTAGGATGTCATTTGCCAAACAAATAGTTTAAGCCAACAAGTGCAAAAAAAATCAAAGTTCAAGTTGCAAAAACTAGTTTCTACTTATAAAAATAAGTATCCTAYTATGGCAGGAGGGGGAGTATTTGTAATTTCAAAAGATTAACTTTTTTTTTTCTTAATTAGGCTAACATTCTGGTTCAGTTTTTGTAACATTCTGTCGGATTAACCCAAATAACAGTGACCGACCAAATTACTTCATTTGTTGATCATCTCAGCTTCAGACATTCTATTTATCTCGGATTACAGTAAACATAAACATTTGAATTGATCAAACTATCATATTAAAACAACACATCATATCTCCTTCCTCACCTGAATGTATCTTGTTACAGGCCAGGCTATGCCGTGATTTAAGCTAGCCAAGACTGATCTAATGCAGAAGCGTAGTGTATATTTAGCCGTTGGCGCTACAAAAATTGGTACAAAAAAACAAAACAAAAGGTTTTACATTATTATAAATCCAATCTTACGACTTTACCCAGCCACACACCCTACAAATCATGCGATCCCATTTCACACATTAATAAGGAAGAAAAATTAAAAACACAATAACCTCCAGAAACTCCACAAAATAAACCCTAAAAAACTTGCAATCCCATTTCAACTTGGTAATTCATTATAATTAGAACCATACACTAAACAGATAGACACACAGAAAACTAAACCAAGGTCATAAACAAACCATCTATCTTTATTTCATTTTATTTTTGTTTTTCTAGCCAACATATATGTATAAAGAAGAATAAATTAAAATAATGGGACCTTTAGAATAGGGAACGATGTGGTCATACTCAAAGCAAAGGCAGCCCTGGCAATTGCAGAAGCATTTGCAGACAATGTTGCCGGCGGCGTCCTTGCGCCACCGCTCGGGGTGGCGCCCCGGCACCGTTTCAGCGTTGGACCAGCACATGGTCTTCACTTTAGTGTCGAAGAATCTTGGCATCTCCCCCTCCTTCTCCTTCCGAGATCCCCGCGGCGGCGATGAAGAAGCTGAGCCCGAGCACATACCAATTCAAAAAACTAAATATAAAAAAAACCCCAAGACAATCACTAATAAAGAGAATTAGTGAATCATCATCATCATCATCATACCTTGATGAACACAGTGGTCCCGTTCCCTTTCAAAAACTTGACCTCGACATCCCCACGCGTCCGACCCGGTTCCTGGACCCGAGAAAGCATCCACCAACTCATGACGATGAAAAATCCCAGCAAGACCACCAATAATCACTTTAAAAAAAATCACCAATCCCAAAAAAAAAGGAAAGAAAAAAAACATACCGCATATATTTGCTCGATTTTCTCAATCACAGTGCTCAAACGGTTTGTCCCGGCCTGAGCTTGTGAATCTGTTACTTCGTTATCTGCCGGTTGCTTCGAAGACGCCACCGCAGGCGGCGGAGGCGGAGTCTGAGAAACTGGCTGCTGATCAGTTTCGGAAGCTGGGCACGAAACCGATGGGCCAGGTCCCTTGGGCTTGCTGGAGGTGGCCTCTCTGAGAAGCTTTTTCCACGAAACGATTGTCGTTTCGCCGGGACGCAGCTCCACCGTGAACCGAAGACGGTCGCCGGAGGATTCAAATGAGAATGTGGGTTTTGGCCCGGAAGCCGGGTCGGGACCGCCACCTCCAGCGCCTTCTACCATTAATTTAGTGTTTTTTTCAAGGAATTGACGAAATTAGGTTTTGGGTAAAAACCCTAGAGCGAAGAGCTGATCGGAAAGTGAGGGAAAAGGGGATTAGGTTTTTTTTTTAATATTTATTGTTTTTTTGATTTAATATTTTTTTAGTATAATATTTAATCCAGATCGTCGGATCAGATACGGATTAACGGCCCAAGATTTTTGCTTGATAAGAACGAGGATCGGTGACATGGCAGCTTACTATTCTACGGCGGTTCCTAAGAAACCGCCGTTAAATGTCATCTTATTCACGGCGGTTCTAAGAGAACCGACGTTACATCTTCCGCAATAAATAACGTATAAACTAATTGACGTCGGTTTTTAAGGAACCGCCGTGAATACTTGTTAATTCACGGCGCTTTCTTAAAAACCGCCGTTAATCAGTTCAATTTTAACATCGATTTTCATAAAACCGCCGTAAAATGTACGATTCTACGACGGTTCTGGAAAAACCGCCGTTAAATGACCGATTTAACGGCGATTTTTTGGAAAACCGCCGTAAAAATTATTTAACGGCGGTTTTTCCAGAACCGCCGTGGATGAGGCGCCTTTGTATCTACTTTCTGCAGTAGTACTGGCGTGGGGAGGGTACTCTTTCCTCTAAAAGAGTTTCTCCCACAAGAGTGAGTTTACCTCGAGAGGTTTTAATAAAACCTGAACAGATGCCTTTGATCATGAAACAGACGTCGTGCTTTAATTGTATAAACAGTTTTCTCCCTTTTTAATAATAATTTAGCACTTTATTAAAAAAAAGATATAAAACATATTTATCCCATTAATGTATATCTACCATGCACCTAATTGTTAAATTAACCCTCCAATTTATCAATATTGAATAAACCGATATATACGCATCATTCAAGAATTGATTTTACACCAACCCATGAGGGGAAAAAAGAAGGGGCCAAAAACAAAGTGACAGTTGGAAGTTTGGAGCCCTTCCCTTCCAAGAAAGGAAGCCTAACAAAAGACCCCATCTACACTCTTCCCATAGGAAAATCTTCAAGCTAACTATAATACCCTTCACATTCATGTCACAATTCAGGTCAGTTTCGGGTTCGCCTTCAGGTTCACATGTTAGATTTTAGCCAAGATTTATAATGTGTGTCGAAAATTGTCACTCCGTTTATTTTATTTCCTCCCTTTCATTTTTCACAACCCATATCATCAAACACACATAACCCAACCCATTAAATTCCCATCCAAACAAAGAAACATATCCATCCTTCCAAAAACAAATGGACATCAAAATCTTCACAATCTCCTTCGTTCTAACCTCATTCCTATTCTCCCTCCTCCTCTACAACAACAACACTAATTATACCATTTTGAAGCCCACAAAGACATTCATCGTCCCAAAGGACCAGCCCAACCCATACAATGCCAGGTTTGCTTACTTGATCTCCGCGTCCACCGGCGACACCATGAAGCTCAAGCGCCTCATGCTCGCAATCTACCATCCCGCCAACTACTATCTCCTCCATTTAGATGCCGCGGCCCCGGGCGACGAGCATCGGGAGATGGCGAGATTCGTTTCGAGCAACCATGTTTTTGCTCGAGTTGGGAATGTTTGGATTGTGAGGAAGGGTAATTTGGTAACTTACAGGGGTCCGACCATGCTTGCCACGACTCTCCATGCGATGTCCATGCTGTTGAGGACTGCGGACTGGGATTGGTTTATTAATCTCAGTGCATCTGATTATCCTTTAGTCACTCAAGATGGTATGGTGAGTGGTTTATTAATCCAAGTGAATTGTGTTACATATAATTTGTGTGTGTTTATGAATATGGGGTTTTGACATATATACTAGAAAATGTTGCTAATATAAGTTCTTGATTTTTGATAGTTGATTTATTTCATAATTGCAGATCTGATACATGCCTTTTCTGACTTGCCAAAAGATCTCAACTTTGTGCAGCACAGCAGCCACTTGGGTTGGAAAATGTAACGCTTAGAGCTAATTATATGTTTAGAAAATGAATTTTAATAATTTATTAATTTTCCTTTTTTTTTAAGGCTCTCTAGTCTGATCGGAAATATTAATTTGGTTATATATATATATATACAGGAATAAAAGAGGGAAACCAATCATAATAGACCCTGGTTTGTACAGTGCTAATAAATCTGAGATCTGGTGGGCAATTAAACAAAGAAGCCTGCCCACGGCTTTCAAGCTTTATACAGGTTTTTTCATTTCATTTCATTTTATTTATTTATTTATTCTGTATTCCTCAATTTTTTTATTTTTTCTTACTTTTTAATCACTATTTGTGGCTCATAAAATCTTGGGTGTTCGATTGGTATTCAAACAAAACAACACATGTGTGATTCTGAGAACATTGCCCAAAAGGTGCCCAAAGTACATATTCCACCATTGAAAAAAAAAATAAAAATGAAAACTGTATGGCTTGGTTACCAAATTGAAAAGAAGTAACAAAAAGATACTTAAATAAATTGTGCCTACTTTTTGACTTCTGAATTTAGATTAGGTGTGTTTGGTTTGTTACAAATTTGAAAATTTAGTAGAAACCAGAATAAAAAGGGACAAATAAGAGCAGTTTTTATTTTTTTTTAAATATTTAATTATCTATTGTTATATATGAATATTTTTTTAATGGAATAAAGACTTGGGGAAATTGAGGGATGTGACATTTGATTGTGACTGGTAGTTATATAGCTGTAGGTGGCAAATTTTTTACAAGTCAATGTTTGGTGGTGGTGAATTAATCTATTTGGTTATTATTGCACATCATTAAAGTGACCTTCAGTACAAAGCCTCCAGAACATGCATTGTAGGCGACCCTATCTTCTCCATTATGCCAAACATTTATGCCACTATTTTCTATTTTCTTTGAAAGAATGCTCCAATTTCATTCGTACCTTTTTTTTTAATTGGGTTATATTCGGACCGCATAAAGGTTGTTCCTTTTTGGATAGTGATAACGAATGCTGTCGCAAGAATAATTTAAATTGGCTAAATAGAAATTTCACCCTTCTACTTTTTTTTTCTTTTAAGTCCTCATCTTCTTGATGTAGCAATTTTGATTTTACCTTTAT
>BMAC01000037.1:1102922-1143958 GCA_014905375.1 Phtheirospermum japonicum
AAATGATAAGATATTAATTTTTAAATTAAATTAATTTTAAAATGATAAGAAATTAATTTTTTTAATTAATTTCTAAATTAAAAATGATAAGAAATTAGTTTTTATAATAATTTTTAAATTAATTTTAAAATGATAAGAAATTGATTTTTAAATTGAAAATGATAAGAAATCAGTTTTCAAATTAATTTATAAATTAAATTAATTTTTAAACTAAATTTTAAATTAAAAATGATAAAAAATGATTAAATCATGTCATGTAAGCATCAAAGCCCGATTGGGCTTTTTTTGTACCAAATTTGATAAATTTGCCAACTTAATGTATGTAGTTTGATGTTGGCCAATCACGTCCGATTGGGCTTTTTTTGTACCAAATTTGATAAATTTGCCAACTTAATGTATGTAGTTTGATGCTGGCCAACATTACGTACCTTTTCTGGAAAGTGGCTAACATAATGTACCAAAAATGAAATTATCCCGCCCTCATAATTTTGGAAATGAGATACTTGCTCATGCCATTTTCTCGCTGCTCAGGCATTTTAGGCCAATTTTGCAACTAAGCTTATAAAATTTCATAAATGTAATATTAATTATGTTTAACGCTCTTTTGTTAGATCATATTAATATTGCTTAACGGGAACTACAAGTCAGACAGGTTGGCTTTGAAGGATCTGTAGAATTAGATTGAGAGTCGTGTGAAATAAAATAAATAATGGAAATATGGGCTGCATTGCATGGCCCCGAAACTGTACTTGTTTATTGTGGCTTCATTCTGTATGCCCATGTGGTTCTCCATGTGCCCCTCATTGGGTGAAGGCCATTTTTTTTCACACACACGTTGGATTAAGCTTTGAAACTAGTGACAGCAGAGAAATACGAGAAATACAGTTATAGAGATAAAGAACATGTAAGACATGATATCATACGAAATGAATATACGAAATTTTAAATTTTAGTGAGATTTACACTTATCATTATATTATAATCAAATAAAATAAAAAATAAATAAAAAAATACGATAGTGCAATACGAACGCAACAAGGTAACGTGATCTGACACCTACCTACGTATGTAAAATGTTTCAGTTTTATTGACTTTTGGGCTTACATTGCCTAATTGGAACTAAATTGTCCAATTGTTGTTTGGCCTGATCTGACACGCATATATGATATAACATTCTTGACATATTTCTTGTTATACACGTATCATTCATCTAATAAACTGCAATATTGGATCAAATATAATTGAAACTACTATATCCCGTCAACCATACTAGAACCCTTAAAAATCGGAACTTTTTTTTAGTTATGACTAGAGAATGCCACTTTCAATAATTGCAAAAATTTTTTTTTACTTGATGATGTTTCGATATACTAAATGAATATCATGCATATAATCGATAATAACTTCATCTCAAACACGCGAACATTAATCTATGTAACTGAAACAAAAGATAAACATAAATCCATCCCAACTATTTGAGTTACGACTATAAAATAGTAATTTCCAATAATTGCAATTTGGCACAATTTTGCAGGCTCAGCATGGACAATCTTATCGAGATCATTCGCCGAGTACACGGTACTCGGCTGGGACAATCTCCCAAGAACTCTCCTCCTCTACTACACCAACTTCGTGTCCTCGCCCGAAGGATATTTCCAAACATTGCTATGCAACTCCGAAGAATACAAGAACAAGACGGTCAACCACGACCTTCACTACATTACATGGGATAATCCACCTAAGCAACACCCCAGATCACTTGGACTCAAAGACTACAGAAAAATGGTCCTTAGCAATAGGCCCTTCGCTCGGAAATTCAAGAAGAACGATCCGGTCCTTAACAAGATCGATCGCGAGCTTCTCAAGAGAGGGAGGAGACGGTTTGCATTGGGCGGATGGTGTTTGGAAGGTGATAAAAAATGCGAGGATTTAAAGGGAGAGAATTATGGAGTTCTGAGGCCGGGAACTGGTTCGAAAAGATTGAGGATTTTGATAACAAAGTTGATTTCTGCTCAGAACTTGAGTAAAAGACAATGTAGATGAGTTAATAAAGTTTTGGTGTTTTTTTTTTTCCTTCTTTATATGGGTACAAGCATTAGGGAGAATATATTGGTGGTGTGGTGTGGTGTGGTTTTGGTTACTTTATGTGTAGAAATAAGTATTGATAGAAGATAATGTTTTGCGGAAATATGTACGAGGAAATTTAATTGGTTAAAATAAATTAAATTAGTTTAGAATTTGATATATACTATATAGTTTTAGTTAGATTGCAAATCAGTGTGTTATTATTATTATTATTATTATTATTATGTAATGTTTTTAAAACCAGATCGAATTTGACCGATTACACTGTTTTCAAAAAATCGATTAACTCATTTATGTGTATATACATGTACATGTGTACACATCTATTGGAAAAACTGGAATAATATAAAAAAAAAATTGCAATTTAGGCACAATTTTTTGTGTATGTTGTTTGTCTGATGACAAAGATAAATTTGACTTATTTGTTCATGTAACTATCTCCTATTAAAATTTTGGTGTGTATATTTGAAATCTGGTCTTTCTTGAGCTCAAAATAAATTAGAATTCTAAATTTGTTTTCTAAATTGAGTGTAGGACTTTATTTAACTTCTTAAATACTTCCTAAATTATGTTTGAGACTTGTTTACCAAATATAGGAGTCTTGTCTATTTAAAAAAAGAATAAGAAGACACTAGGTACGGCTTTTGGGAGAGAACGCAGCAAGGAGCTACATGATGCAAAGCAAAAAAAAAAAACACGAGCACAAGAAGGACTTGAAGCCACGATTCCAACAAAGAGATCTTTGAAATTGCGTAACCAATGAAGAAGATCATCACAAGTTTGGCTCCAAGTATTTTAGTATCGAGTGTTGATACTAGTGTTTTTCATATATTACATTATAATTTTGTAATTGATCTTGAACAAGTAAAAGTAATATAGTTTTCGGGTTTGTACACCCAAGTTCGTAAGTACTTTTACTTACGAACGAAACTTAAATTGTTGTTAATATTCCGCTATTTTTAATTATATAGATTGTCTAATGTTAATACAGGTGTTCTAACACCAGTCTTAACATCGTTTCTTACTTTGCTATTTATAGTTAATAAACTGTTTGATGTTAGTTCTAGTGTTTTAACATTGAACTTAATATCGTTTTACTGATATTTATTTAAACATCCATAGCCTACATATTTACAATTGGCATCTAGAGCGGGTTGCTTGACGTACTAATTATACTGATCCTTATTTTTAGGTGTTATGGATGCTCATGGAAACCCACGACCTTTGATCCTTACTGGTGAGAATTATTCTCTCTGGAAGCAAAGGATGAGGTGACACATCAAGAATATTGATGAACGAGCGTGGAGAACCATATTGGTTGAATGGGAAAAGTCACGCACTACTGATGCTGATGGCGATATCATCATCAAGAAAGAAGAAGAATGGACGGCTGATGATTTGGCCCTATCAAATTGGAACTCCAAGACCATCAACACTCTTTGTGGCTATGTCGATGCAAGCTATTATAAGGTGATCAAAAAGTATGAATCGACAAAAGATGCATGGGATGCGTTGCATAGAGTGTGTGAAGGAACTCAAGTGTGAAGATCTCAAGACTAAGGATGTTGACTGCTACTTTTGAGTCCATGAGGATGGACGAAAGAGAATCCATCATGGATTATTCCATGAGACTCTCTGATATTGCAGACGAGTGCGGAGAAATAGGTGAAGCTATGACTAACTCACGTCTTGTGGGAAAGTTGATGAGATCCATCTCGAAAAAATTCAGCATCAAAGTGGTAGCCATTGAAGAAGCTAAAGACACAGACGATCTAGACTTCGACGCTCTAGTAGTCTCACTCAAGACATTTGAGATGGAACATCTTGGTTCCAACTCAAAAGAGAAAAATATTGCTCTCGCTTCCAATGTTAACTCTGATGACGATGAAGATATTGATTGGAGAGATCTACTAGATAGGATTGGTGCTACCATACTTGGAGAAGAAGAAGTGTCTCTTGTGTCTCAACGGTTTAACAAGTACTTAAAGAAGAAAAATAATATTGGAGGATCTAATTAAAATTCAAGCTAGAGACATCAACACCAAAATCATCAGGGCGTTCACTTACCAAATTCCAATCTTCATCTTCGGAATCCAAGACTCCCATTTCCCCAAAGCCTCTTAATGAAATTCAATGTCATGACTGTAAAGGTTGGGTTCGTTACAAGAATGAATGTGCAAATACTCTGAGAAAGAAGAACTTGATCGAAAAAGAGTTCACTTAAGATGACGGTGATTATGACTATCCAAATCTGTTCCAGATTTGTTTGCTAATGTTGTGTGGGATGACGACATTCGTATTGATAACACCAAAGTCAACACCCTGTGTCTGAATGCAGAAGTTGAAGAACATTGGACCAATATGAGAAGCTGAATATCGAATATGATGAATTGTTTGGCAACTGGGGTAATCAGGTGCTTAAAATCAAGTCTCTCATGATCAAGATGGACAAACTGACTCACGAAAAGGACAATCAGCTCAATATAATTGTCAGACTGGAGTCGTCACTCACTAGAAAAGATGCTTAACTAGAACGCGTGAAGACTGATTTGAAGAAGGTCCAAGAAACCCTCACAAAACTCAACAAGGGCAAGGTTAAGCTTGATGAAATTCTGGATAGGATACAAGCATGTTCAGCAAAAACCAGAATCAGGTCAAAAGGTGGATATGACCAAACGTCGCAAGAGGAGAAGAAGGCAATATATGTGTCATCACTGTGGTGAACGAGGTCACATACGACCTTTCTGCTGGAAGATTAATGGTAAACAAAATCAGTATAAAAGGTCGAAGCTGTCTGTTGAGTCCCTTGACAGTTCCATGTTGTTAACACCAAAACTGACATTAGAATCAAATAAGTCTGGGTAAAAAAGAACGAGATCAAATGTAACATGATCTACTCATCTCTAAAATCTCATATTTCTGGAGCTTGGTATTTCGATAGTGGATGCTCTAACATGACCGGCTCGGAAGATCTTCTCTCAAACATTGTCAAGTTTCACGGAGGAAAGGTGAAGTATGGTGGAGGTTCAAATGGCCAAATCATTGGCCAAGGAACATTTCATGTTCCTGGTATTTCAAATCTTGAGAATGTGTTGCTAGTTGAAGGTTTAATGGTGAACTTGATAAGCATAAGCCAACTGCGCGATGGTGATTTCAGTGTCAAGTTCATCCATGAAAAATGCGAAGTTTATGACGAGGGCAATGAATGTATCATTGTCGGTCAGGGGACCTTGGACAACTATTACCAAATTAACGACGATGTGTTCTTCAAACTATCACAACTAAGTTATGCCAAGGTATGGCATCAGAAGCTCGGCCATGTCAATTACAAGATTTTGGAAAGACTTGCCAATAAGGAAGCTGTAAATGGACTACCTAAGCTAAACACTAAAATCATCCCAGTATGAGAGGCATGCCAAAAGGGAAGCAGGTTAGGGTGTCACATCCAAATGTGCAAAGTCTCACTACATCAGATTGTTTCGAGCTTCTTCATATGGACCTTATGGGACCACTTGAAGTAGAAAACTTTGGTAGTAAAAGGTATGTACTTATGATTGTAGATGACTTTTCTCGCTTTACATGGGTAGGATTTTTAAAAGAAAATTTTGAGGCTTTTGATGCATTTAAAAAACTTGTGAAAAAGTTATGTGTTCGTTTTGGTGGGACTATTGGTAGGATTAGGCCTGATCATGGAAACGAGTTTGAGAATGCATCCTTTTTCAAACTATTGCTCCAAAATTGGTATAAGTCATGATTCTTTATCACCTATCACCCCCCAACAAAATGGGATAGTCGGACGTAAGAATATGTCTCTTGTAGAGATGACTAGGACTATGCTTATTTTGAATGGCATTGCAAAGTATTTTTGGGATGACGTTATAAATACTACATGTCATATAATGAATAGGGTGTATTTTAGACCAGGGTCTTGTGTTACTCCCTATGAATTATTGTTGAAAAAATAGCCAAATTTGAGCTACTTTCATATTTTTGGGTGTATCTGCTATGTACTTAATGATATGAATCATCTTGCAAAACTTGACTAAAAAAGTAAAAAATGTGTTTTCATGAGATATTCTCAAAATAGTCATGCATATAGGATGTTTAATCTTAGGACACGATGCATGATTGAGTCAGTTAATGTCAAGTTTGATGATATGATTAGTTGTGTTAAACCTGCCGAGGACAATGATCTGGTTTATGATCAGAATCCTCAAGATAATATCACGGTTTGTGTAGATGAAGCTGCAGGTGTTGAAAGTGAAGATGCAGGTGGTGACAGTTCTGGTGACTTGACACTAAACTTAACACCAACACAGGTTGCTCCAGAATCAGATTCTAAATCAGATGAGGAAGATTCAGATGAACAGATTGACTTACATCAGAGGGACATTCCCTCGAGAATTCAGAGGAACCATCCTACAGACCAAATCATTGGAGATCTTGATGAAAGAAGCACAAGAAAGTGACAAATAAACTTCCAAGAGATGGTCAAGTATGTTTGTTTGTCTACTAAGTGCTCTCAAATCCGAGAATCTTTGTTTCTTTCAAAGACAGAGCCAAAGCGCGTAGAGGATGCTCAAGGATGAATTTTGGATAAAAGCCATGCAAGAAGAGTTAGACCAATTCGCCAAGAATGATGTATGGGACTTAGTTCCTCGTCCAGAAAATTCACATGTTATGGGAATAAAGTGGGTCTTCGAGAATAAAACGGACGAGGCTGGAAATATTTTGAGGAACAAGGCACGATTGGTTGCACAGGGGTACACACAAATTGAAGGTATTTATTTTGATGAGACGTTTTCTCCAGTTGCTCGCATTGAATCGGTAAGACTCTTACTTGTTTTTTCATGTCACATGAAAATATCTCTACATCAAATGGACATATGAAGTGCTTTTCTTAATGGAGTTTTAAGTGAAGAAGTATTTGTTGAGCAACCTAAAGGGATTGTTGACCCTCACAAACCTGATTTTTTCTTAAATTGAAAAAGGCGTTGTATGGTTTAAAAAAAAACTCCAAGAGCTTGGCATGAAAGGTTGACTCAACACCCACTTTTCTTAAATTTTAGACGAAGGGAAATTGATAAAATATTATTTCTCCTTAGGTAAAAAGTACATATTGATTGTCCAGATTTATGTAGCTGATATAATATAATTTTTTGTTCAACTAACGAGTAGATGGTGAGTGAGTTCATTACGAAATGAGCATGGAAGGTAATCTCTCTTACTTTCTTGGTTTTCAAATTAAATAGTTGGATGATGGCATTTTTCTTTCTCAGCCTAAATATGTTAAGAACCTTGTTAAGAAATTCGGGTTAGAGAATAATACACATAAGAAAACTCCGTTAGGCAAAACCATGGAACTATCTAGAGATGATGCTGGGATTAGTGTTGATAACACCTTTTATAGGAGCATGATAAGAAGTCTCTTGTACTTAAAAGCTAGTAGACCTGATATAGTATATAGTGTGTGTCTATGTGCTAGGTACCAGTCAAACCCTAAAGAGTCACACTTAAAAGCTATTAAATGAATTATTAGGTATGTAGCTGGTATGACTGATTTGGGTGTTTGGTATACTAAGGATACAAGTACCGAACTTATAGGGTATACAGACTCGGATTGAGATGGGGATGTTGTGGAGAGGAAGAGTACTACGGGGGCTTGCTTTTCTTGGGTAATAACCTTATCTCATGGTACAGTAAAAAACAAAATTGCATCTCTCTTTCTATAGCTGAAGCCGAGTATATTCCAGCTGGAAGTGCTTGTACACAGTTGCTTTGGATGAACCAAATGATAGAGGATTATGGTCTACATAGTAGAATCCTGACCGTACTTTGTGATAATTCCAGTTCCATTGATACCTCAAAGTATCCGGTCCAGCACTCACGAATCAAACACATTGACATAAGGTACCACTTTATTCGTGACTTGGTTGAGAGAAAGATAGTTAGTTTTGAGCATATAGGGAAAGACTATCAACTTGCTGACATCTTGAAAAAGGCATAGAATATAGAGACCTTCTCTCATTTGAGAAGAGATCTCGTAATGTGCATTATTTAATTCGATGTTAGTTTTGATGTCATGACACCTAAACTGTCATCAGTCGTGACATCTGTAAATTTTGCGTGCATTTTTATTTTCTTTTCCATACATATTCTAAAGACATTGGGTTTGATTGAAGTGCAGAAATGTCATGTGTTGTAATAAAAAGCGATGACAAAAAGACTAACCTCTTCAAGTAGGTGATTGTGGAACTTTCCCGCAAAAACTGGTTTTCTCCCAGGTCCAAAAACAAGGGGTGTTAAAAGCAATTGCTAAAGATAAGTTAATTTCTCTTCAAATCTTTAAAAAGATGTAGAAAATATGGATTAACAAAGATCCAATCTTTAATTTTTACCCTCTTGAGTGATTTTGACGTAGTCATTAACTTGGGTTAAGGGGTCTGTTTTCATTGACTTCACTAAAGTAATGTTAGTTATAATGTCATCACATATAAAGTAACACTGATCATGTCACCTAAATCAATTGCTGTATTTTTAAATTTTTAGGTCATGATTTTTGGGCATTAATTAGGACATTCATAATTTGAGAAGATGTCATTTTGCTTTGTGTTATGTTGCTTGTACTTGTGTCTTTCCTGAATTCTCTTAATCGTGTTATGAATCTTGCTAACCAAGTGTTTTAGTGGTGTTAAGATCAGAAGATTGGACAAGTAATAAGGGGTTGACTTGATGAATGGAAAACTGCTCTGCAAAGGATTTGTTCAACTATGGTGATGGTTTATAAAAATCTAGCCCTATCTCAGTTTTCTAAGTAGTTGATATTTGTGATCTTTATTTCCAAAATTAAGATATTAGATTAGTTGAGGTGAGATCGTGTCTCTTAATGCGAGAAGGAGTGGGATTCTTTTTTTTAAGGAAAGAACTTTTTTGGGGGTATAAAATAGGAAGGTGTGATAATAGAGTGGTTTTTGTGTTCATTTTTTTTTACTGTTTACCTTCAACGGTCATATTTGTCTTCTTATAAAAAGCTGATTTTTCACCCTCTGATCACTCTTGATTTTACTGCCCACTATTCGCAATTCTCAACGAAACCTAATTCTCTCTCTCTCTCGATTTTACTTGTATGTTTGTGTCCATTTCAAAATTCTTTTTGCAGTATGTCGAATTCATCATCACCGAGCAAAATCCCAGAACTCCCGGCGGGTGTGCGCCGTCCCGGTGAATATGTTCCGGTGAATCTACCAAGGTTTGCCACCATGGATATACGCGAGAAATTACTGGTGTTATATCACCAAACCAATCACCAATCGAAACCACTGCTGCAAATCCACCTCTGATCAATCCGCAAGACCTGGTGCCTGTCACGACCGCCTCTGACGCTCTTCCTAAGGTTCAAGTTTTTCCCGGCCAATAGGGAAACAAGATTGACGTGTAAAATCCTCCCGATTTGCTGTTTATTTCAAAAGTCTTTGGACCAATTGGGAATCCGACCTTGAAAAGGTCAAGAAGGCTACGCAATATTCCTCCAGGCGTGATTCCGGCGACTATTATGAAGAGTCGAGCAGGGGAGCGACGTTATGTGCTTATTGAGCACATGAACATGGCTGAGGACGTCATGGTCATGACGGACTCTGATTATGAAGATTATGTGCCCTCTGAAACAGTTGCCGCACTGCCGACCACTTCTATTCCACGGTTGACTCCTCACTGGAAGCAAACCATGAGTTTGGCTGAGAAGAGGAATCTGCCAGCATCTCTCAAGGTGTCGCCGGCCTCGACTGAAACCAGCTATTCTGATCCCCCTTACAAAATTATCAAATTTCTCATTGGAGAAGTTACAAGATCTTCTCATCCATTGGTTGCTGATCCCCCTTTGAATCCGTTTAACATGACTCAGCCTGAGCCTGCTCCTTAGTTTGATTATTCGACTGATCACGATGATGCCTTTTCCTTGTCTGCAATAAGGTCCATGAAAAAGAAGTCCAAGGCTGTCCAGAAGATTGGTGAGAGTTCGGGTGTTTCGTTACCGAACGCAACACCGCCTGCCGCTACCCAGAAAGTAGATGTTGGTTCTGGTGATGTGTCACCAAAATTGACATCACCTGCTGCCTGCCGATCCTGCCTCCTTCTCCAGCTCCGATTTTGCTGATGTTGCTGCTCCTGAACATGCGCCATCCCCGTCTGCTGCATCAGAAGAGATTTCTGGTGATTCTACTGACATTGTTGTTCAAGACATCGAGGTTGAAGACATGGTGCCTGTGTCACCTTTGTTCCTGACCAAGGAGGCTGAAGAGATGTTTGATTGCTATAAGATCCGAGGCATGATCGATGAGCGCCGAGTCCCGATTGATATCTTCAAGAAGGAGAACCTGATTGCTTTCTTCGAACACCGAGATATGTATTCCACTGTTTCAACTGCAATATTGTTTGTCCGCAATGTCGTGCTGGAGTTTTATGAAAATATGCTGGCTTCCATTGTTGATTCTAAGTCTGTGAACTTTAGAAAAGTATTTGTGAGTGGAATTGTTTGTTCTTTCACTCCTGCTTTGATTAATGAATTATTTGGGACTGAGGACTATCATGATGATTCTATGGTAGATGATATGAACGAAGTAGTTAATTTTGGTTTAACGAAAGTTCGGCGTGAGCAATTGCCGAGCACATGGCTATCCTCTCTTTTATTTTGTGCTGCATAAAGTGGTTGTCTACAATTGGGTCCCTACCAAGAATACCACAGTTGTCACTCGCCCTCAGGCGCTGTTTTGTTTAAACTAGGGCGTGGGATCAAGTTCAATTTTGGCCAGCATGTCTTTGATGCTATCACTAGGTTTTCTACGACAAAGGCCACGTCCTCCTTCTGCTTTTCATCTCTCACCTACAGTCTTTTGGAGAATCGAGGTTTTGAGTCTACCGCGGAGGATGTTCTCATGGGGGAGCCAGAGTGGTTCTCTCTACATGGCCAGCACACGACTGGAGCGTGGGTGGTTGATCTCCCGTGACAGGCGCCGACTAGAACTGTTGGTGCATTTGGTGTTGGTTCTAGTGTTAGGAACACCGGAACTAACATGGTCCAGTTTTTTGCCCAGGTTGTGCGAGATCAAGTGGCCTTACTTACTCAGCAGATTGACCAGCTCCAAGTTTAGGTTGAGTAGTTTCGGGCTCTTCGGGACACCTTTGAGGAAGCCCTTTTGCTTTCTACCCAAAAATGGGGAGAGACTGAGGCTGCTGATGCTGAGTGCTGATGGTAATGATAGCAATGCTGCTAATGAGAAAAAGAAAGCTAATGAGGTAGAGAAGGGTTAGGGATGATGGGACTTCTTCTCATCGATCAAAGAGGACTCGTAGCCGTTAAGCCCTTATATTTATTTGTGTTTTGAAAATATTATTTTTTAATTGTGGTTTGTGTTATGTTTTGAACATTTGGCTATTTGTTTAGGGGAAGTTTTAACTTAGGGGGAGTCTTTGAACATTTTGATGCGTCGTGGGTATTTTGTCCAGAAAGGCAAAAGGGGGATATTGTTGAGAATTTTATTTTTGACAATTTTTCCTTTTTTAGTTGTTTGTCTTTCTTGGGCTCAAAATAATATAGGACTCTAGATTTGTTTCCTAAATTGAGTTTAGGACTTTATTTAGTTTATTATATTATGTTTGAGACTTGTTTATCAAGTATAAAAGTCTTGTCTATTTAAGACAAGAATAAGAAGACGCAAGGTACGACTTTTGGGAGAGAACGCAGCAAGGAGCTACACGTTGCAAATCAAGAAAAACACGAGTACAAGAAGGACTTGACGCCACGATTCCAAACACGGAGATCTTTAAAGTTGCGTAACCAACGAAGAAAATCATCACAAGTTTGACTCCGAGTATTTTAGTATCGGGTTTGTACACCCAACGAAGAAGTTCATCACGATTCCAAATATTAGTGTTTTTCATATATTACTTTATAATGTTGTAATTGATCTTGAACAAGTAAAAGTAATATAATTTTTGGGTTTGTACACCCAAGTTCATAAGTACTTTTACTTACGAGCAAAATTTAAATTGTTGTGTTCAAATTGTTTTTAATATTCCGCTGTTTTTAATTATATAGACTGTCTGATATTAATACAGATGTTCTGACACCAGTCTTAATATCAGTTCTTACTTTGCTATTTACAATTAATAAACTATTTGATGTTAATTATATTGTTTTAACACTGAAATATTACAGATACTTATTTAAAACATCCATAGACCTACATATTTACACTATTATTAATGTATTATTAAACATAAATTTCAATTGATTCATTCGTGTGGAAATTATGAATGCAAAATCTTTATTCTTTCATATAAATATCCTCGTACTCAAAGTTGAGCACATGGCACAACTTTTAATGCACAAATCACAACAAAGAAAAACAACACCAACAAATAAAAAGACACAATAAACAAGTTGGGCAAAAATGCGAATAGTGAAACCGAAGAAGGCCTTCAATTTTGTCCCACGTCGCTTGCCATATGCAAGTTTGAGTAAATCAGTGTGTAAAAGGATAGGCATAGGCCCAATCATTCTTTTAACTTTAGTTAGAGAAAAGAATATAAATTGGTCTTTTACCTTTTGCAATTAGTTTTATTTACAAAGGGAGGGCTGAGGCCGATTCATTTAAGGGTCGTCGAGTTCCGGGTTTGCCCGGTTTCAACCAGGCAACTACTGTTTCAAAGCTGCCCGACAAAGTTGCCAAAGTGCGTTGGTGAGACCTGTTCTGGTTTATTCGGTCAGATTGTTTGGTCCGGTCTGGTTTTAAAACAATGACTCAGTTTTAAAAATATTGATTTTATGTACTATGTATGTTAGTTGTAAGGGGAATTTTTTGAACTTTTCAAACAAATCGTTTTTTTTCTCTCTTAATTCCCTTAAACTTCTTTTCTTCTTTGATAAATCCCCTCTAGAACTAAATACAAATTATATTTTATGTTGAAATTTCGGCGAAAAAAGCTTATAGAGACCGACAAACTTATATTTTCATACGTTCACATGCGTCACTTCCAGAACCATCGTATTCACCACATTTTTGCGACTCAAATTACCTAATTTTAATTAAATCAGAGTCCATTTTTCCTATTAAATCGCTTGACAAAGTTGTCAAAAAACATATTTTTCTGACCAACTCTGCCAACTTCCGATCAACTTTTCAGCCAATCCCGACCTTCATTGAATTAGAAAGATAATAGGAACCGAATGACACTAGTTTCAAGTTCAACGGAAATCAAGGTTAGCGGAAAGTCGATCGAAACCTGGCAAAATAGTGTGTGTGTGTGTTGCAATTTCGACCAGCGATTTGGCAGGATAACGAACTTCGATTGAGCTGAAGTTGGGTAAGAAAGAGTCGCAATAATGTGATGAATACGATGGTAGTGGTGGTGAGGCACTTGAACGTCGAAAATATGGGCGTTTACGAGAGCCTTTTTAATTGTAATTTTAAAATAGGAGGCAATGTCAAAAAAAAAAAAAAAAAAAAAAAAGGAGTTTCGGAAAAAAAAATGATATTTTTAGGAGGCATAAAAAAAACTCCCTAATTATAATTAATGCTTGGCTGGTTCATATAAATTTGATCTGCACTCGTCGGTATTAAACTTCGTGTTCCACTTATGGATGAATGGTTGTGGATTATTCGATATTTTTTATCTTAGGCATTTTTATAGGGATGACAATATTGGGTTGGGTCTAGATTTGTGAGTTCGTGTTGGCAGGTTCAAATTACAAAATCTTTGAACTTGGATCAAACTCATTTAATTATTCGTATCAAAATCTTGAACTCGTAATTATTTTGTAGACATTTAAATATTGTATTAAAATAATCTTGAATTAAGAATTTTATTCATCATGATACTTCATTCAGTTGATTAAAAAAATATCACAATTTACAGCATACAAAAAGAATAATAATAACACGATAGAATTACACAAATAAAATAATAAAATTTCCAGTATATAAAATGAACAGCTTAAATTACAAAATAACAGAGTAATGTCTGTAAAGAATAAAATCCTAAAACCAAAAAATAAAAATAATGACCTTTTAGCATTTACTTTTGAAAAACTGTCACGTTTTCTGTTTTTCTATAATTAATTATTTATTTAATGTTTGTTTAGATTAATAAAGGAGTTATATGTTTTAAAATAGGTTTATAGGCATGTATATTTGTCAGATTATCCGAGTTCGACCCAATTAACTCACAAACCCATTACCATCGACCAAAACACGTTTATTTCGTATTAACTTCGTATCAGGTATCATAATACTACACACACACGTATGTGGAAACACACACGTATGTGGAAAATGAAATTTTAACATAACAAGAAAAATGGAATGAAAAACTTGAGGAAAAATTCCCATTTATTACTACATTTATAGTCACATAATTTTGTTCCATTCCATTTATGTTAAATATATAGAGATTGACCAATAAATAAAACATAAGACATTTTTGTCAATTAGATATCGAAAGAATATCTTCCTCCCTTTTCTCATTATAATTCGTAACTATATATACACCAAAAAAGAGCAATCCTAGGCTACATAAAAGGAAACTAATAAACTTACAAATATACACCGACTGATTCTAGGCATAATAATAGGCTAACAATATACACTGTTTAATTATAAAATATATACTATATTTAACACACCCCCGCAGTCGAAACGGGAGGTTGACAGATGCTAAGACTGTCCCGAAAATCTTCAAACAATACTTGCGGAAGGACTTTGTTAAAAATATCTGCAATTTGGTAACGGGATGGTACATGAAGAACTCGGACTTCTCCACGTGCAACCTTCTCTCGTACAAAATGGATATCCATTTCAATGTGTTTCGTTCGTTGATGTTGAACTGGATTACCCGACAAATAGATAGCACTTACATTGTCACAGTATACCAGAGTAGCCTTCTTAATCGGACAATGTAACTCTAAGAGAAGATTTCGAATCCAACATGAGTCGGACACCACATTTGCCACCCCACGATATTCGGCCTCGGCACTTGAACGAGATAATGTGGGTTGACGTTTAGACGACCATGAGATCAAGTTTTCAGCCAAAAACACACAATAACCAGATGTAGACCTCCTCGTATCAGGGCACCCACCCCAATCCGCATTGGTGTAGGATACTAGAGTAGAAACAGGAGATGGGTACAAATGAAGGTCGTAATTCAAAGTACCCTGAACATACCGAATAATCCGTTTAAGGGCAGTCATATGATCAACTCTCGGATCATGCATATGTAGGCACACTTTTTGGACAGCATAAGAGATATCCGGTCTGGTGAAAGTGAGATATTGTAGAGCCCCTGCAAGACTCCGATACAAAGTAGGATCATCAAATGCAGTAATCGAAGTAGCACTAACCTTGGATTTGGTGTCAACTGGAGTAGCAGATGGGTTACAGGATGACATTCCTGCACGCTCAATTATATCTTCTGCATATTTGCGTTGTGAAAGGAACATACCTCCCTTATGTCGAGTCACCGCAATACCCAAAAAATAATTTAAAGGACCCAGATCTTTCATAGCAAATTCAGAACTAAGAAGATCCATAATGGAGCACCGAAGAACATGAGAAGAAGCAGTAAGAATAATATCATCAACATATAATAAGATGTAAGCCATATCTGACCCCTTGCTATAAATGAACAATGAGTTGTCACATCTMCTATTAGTAAAACCAATAGATATAACAAAATCAGCAAAACGTTTGTACCAAGCCCGGGGAGCTTCTTAAGTCCATACAAGGACTTTCGCAAGAGGCACACATAATCTAGACGAGTACGATCCCTGTACCCCAATGGTTGATGCATATAAACCGTCTCCTGAAGCTCACCATGTAGGAAGGCATTTTTGACATCCAATTTATGAATTGGCCAAGCCTTAGAAAGAGAAAGACTTAGAACTGTACGAATAGTAGCCGGTTTCACGACCGGACTAAATGTCTCACCACAATCAATGCCAACCTYTTGGGTTTTCCCATCASCTACAAGACGAGCTTTATGCCGCTCAAAATCACCATTAGACTTAATTTTATGTGTAAAAATCCACATAGACCGAATAACATTAACATTAGGCGGGCGGGGCACTAAATCCCACGTCCTATTTTGAATGAGAGCAAAATATTCATCATCCATGGCCATTTTCCAATTCGGGTCACGAAGTGCCTCCACCGGAGTACGAGGCAAAGGAGACCTCGAAGTTGTGGTGTGGAAAGCTTGGTATTTTGGATTGGGCTTAAAAATACCATGCTGACTTCTAATGACTCTAGTAGGCCTAGAGAGAGGGATATTAGTGTGAGGAGTAGGAGAAACTGGGCCTGGTGTGTGTTGGGGCGTGTTTGAGGGATAAGGAGGAGTGGTGGCAGTGGTGTAAGGAGGAGTAGGAGTGGTGGCAGTGGCTACGGTATTATTGGGAGCAGATGACTGCTCAGGTGAAAATGAGTGTGGGTCCGGCGGGGCAGGCATGTGGGCCTGTTCTGGAACAAGGGAGGTAGTAGAATTTTGAAATTGATTTAACACATATGGAGATAGTCCATTATCCATAAAATCATATGTATGTGATGATGGGGCATGCAAGGAAGCAAAAGGAAACACATTTTRGTCAAAAGTGACATGACGACAAATAATGATTTTACGGGTTGATAAATCATAACATTTATAGCCACGATGATTCGGAGGAAAACCCAAAAARACACAAGGAGTAGACCGGGGTTGTAGTTTATGGATTTTGGTGGACGGAAGAAGAGGATAGCAAAGACACCCAAACACCCGAAGATGAGAATATGTAGGAACCCGTTGATATAGTATTTGAAGACGAGATATATTTCCCAAAAGTTTGCTCGGAAGAATATTAAGTAGGTAAGTTGCCATTTGTATGGCATGATGCCAAAACGAAGTGGGAAGGGAGGCATGAGAAAGGAGAGTACGAGTTATATTATCGTTCGACCTTCCCGTTTTCAGGAGAGGTGTGAGGACAAGATAGGCGAAAAGACATACCATTATTTTTACAAAAATCCCAAAATGGTCCATTATCAAATTCCCTCCCATTATCACATTGCACAGTTTTAATGTTACGTTCAAATTGGGTAATGATATGAGCTTTAAATGTCAAAAACTTATCAAAAACTTCTGACTTATGACCCAAAGGAAAAGTCCATAAATAATTCGAAAAATCATCCAATAATAACACGTAATATCTATGCCCTGTAGAACATAGAACAGGAGAGGTCCAAATATCACTATGAATTATATCAAAAGGAAAAAAAAGTTCTTGAATTAGAAGACATAAAAGGTAACTTAATTTGTTTCCCGAACACACAAGACTGACAAATACTAGAAGTAGAGATACGATTGCAATCAATGCTATTATTAACCCGAAGAGCATCTAAAACAGGTGCACCCGGATGACCCAGACGATC
Source organism: Phtheirospermum japonicum (assembly GCA_014905375.1). NCBI lineage: Eukaryota > Viridiplantae > Streptophyta > Magnoliopsida > Lamiales > Orobanchaceae > Phtheirospermum > Phtheirospermum japonicum. Next base: position 1,120,460 of record BMAC01000037.1, read on the forward strand.
ATGCCAAAGTGAGGAAGAGATAGCTGCAAAGGTTGATGGAGTAGCTTGATTGTGGATAGATTTGAGAGGATAAAGGTCACCTAGACTGTCACATCTCAGAAGAGGGATCCCTGTCTGAAAATCCTTCACGGAAAAACCAAAAGGATCAAATTCAACTGACACAAAATTATCAGTAGTGAATTTCCTAACTGAAATAAGATTTTTGATTATTTTTGGAACATGAAGGACATTATTTAATGACAAGGGAGGATTAGGGGTAGGCAAAAATTTATGACCATAACCACGAACAGGAATAGAATGACCATTTCCAACAACAATACCAGTATTATTATTGCTCAAATTAAAATAGGATGAGAGATTAACGTTTGAGGATGTCATATGTGATGTTGCACCGGTGTCCATATACCATGATGAATCGGGTGGATTTAGAGTCATAGTGTGTATAGCCGATGCAATATCTGTAGGGGCATAAGGGCTGGATTGTCCATTAACATTTGGAGCAATAAAAGCCTGATGGGCTTGGTGTTGTGGGCGAGGGCCCAATACTCCAGGCCCAAAATTTGAAGTAGGTGGGCGAGCCCAACTTTGAGTGGGCATGGGGCAGGGGGGAACAGCCCGTTGATATTGAGGCCACCCCCAATTCTGAATCTGAGGCCATCCCCAATTTGAGTTCGTAGCCTGCTGCTGCCGTCCTTGCGAACCACTTCTGCCAGCCCGACCGCCATAGCCACCCCGGTTCTGTCTGCCTCCACTGTTGCCGTGGCCGCCTGAATCTTTTCGGCCCTGATTGTTATGCTTTCGGCCATATTGCTGCGATTGCCCCTTCGCCAGACCCGTATGAGGTGAAACAAAAGTAGAGTCGTCGTCCCCGTTTGATGTCACGACCATGGCGGAGTCAGACGCCATTGTCGCCTCCTTAGCTAACCCGGATTCTTCAAGCGTAAGCATCGATCAGGCCTGATAAAATGATGGAAGTGGATAACTTTGTCGGATCAACGTACCCACACCACGGTATGGAGCAGTAAGACCCGAGACAAGTTGGAGTACGAGACGACTCTCGGACACTGGGTCTCCGACGTTCTTCAATTGATCGGCCGGAGATTTTAGCCATTGACAATACGCCGAGGCATTGGGAAAGTGCTCCATCTTGGTGGTGGAGAAATCATGCTCAAGAGAGACTGCACGGGAATGCCGATTGTCTTGGAATATGTTCCGCAAACGATTCCAAGCGTCCATTGCCGTAGAATCGGGTTCAAGAATGGTGTGTAGAAGGTCGTTAGAAATTGTGGCTTAAATCCACGATAGGACTGTGGCATCAAGGGTAGACCACATGTCATCGGCATCGTCCTCGGTAGCCCTCTCCTTGTCTTTCTCAGAGGAGATGATGTGATGTAGAACCCGGTTCGAACGCGCAAAAACCTTGAACAACTCCTCCCATGTCGAGTATTGCACATTCTCCATKTCAAGAATAATAGGAATATGATTRCTAATGTTGGAGACGGCTAGAGCGGGGTGAAAGTTTTTGGATTYAGACATGGTGGTTGAAGAGAGTASAAGATAAAGGGAGGAGAAAGGAGAGCTATGGCGCAGCGGAAAAAAGAAGGAAAACCTAGAATACTGATACCATGAAAGAATATCTTCCTCCCTTTTCTCATTATAATTCGTAACTATATATACACRAAAGAAGAGCAATCCTAGGCTACATAAAAGGAAGCTAATAAACTTACAAATATACACCGACTGATTCTAGGCATAATAATAGGCTAACAATATACACTGTTTAATTATAAAATATATACTATATTTAACAGATATCACACCTCTTTTATTTTGCATTAACTACATTTTGGACTAATATTTTAGAAATACATCTCATATACCCAACCCACCTCCTCTCATCTCCTCACAAACTTTCGGAGTCGATTTCGGCTAGCTCCGACATTCATTTAATCTGAAAATTTTATCATTGATTTATGTTGTCATTTCGGGTAGCCCTGCAAAACTCCAATTCAATCGGAGTTTCTTCTCCTTGCTGAATCGTCGGCCAAAATTTTAATTTTTATAGTTTTTTCACATAATAAATTAGAAACTTCTAGCATTCCGGCCAGATCGATATCCGTTAACCTGAAACTTTACCATGTGATTCTATTATTATTTCGAGTCTACCTGTAAAATTGAAGTCAATCTGAGTCTGTATGCTCCGTTGAATTTCTAGTCAAAGTTTTGATTTTTACAGTTTTTTATACAGAAAATTAGAAACTCCCGGCGATGATTTCGGCCTTGTCTGATATCCGTTTAACCTAAAATCCAAGCCGTGGGGCGGATTGGATTGTTGTTTCCTTAGGTAGCCACCGACCTATTGTTATCCTTAACTTTGTGCTTGGTGGAGAAGAAGCGAACAAAGGTACGTTTGCTTGTTGTCTTGTTCTCTGTCGTGAACTAGATCGCTCGCCAGCTAGGTCTATTACCATTGATTTTGTTTCAAGTCTACCTGTAAAATTTCAGGTCAGTTAGAGTTTGTTTACCCCATTGAATCTCCAGTCAAAGTTTTAATTTTCATATTTTTTTTCACACATAAAATTAGAAAATTTCGGCATCATTTCCGGACATCTCCAGCTTATGTTTAACTTGAAAGTTTTACCATTAGTTTTTGTTATCATTTCAAGTCCACCTGCAATATTTCAAGTTAATCAGAGTTCGTTTGCCTCGTCTAAAATTAGCACTCCATGCAATTAATTACCACAACCAATAATACTAAGATTACTGCACACAATAATGTAATTTAAAATTATCACAACCAATAATACTGAAATTACTCCATATAGTAATGAGATTATTTCTAGTTGTTATAAGATTACCATAACAAGTAATCTAAAACACAAAAATATAATTGTTGTAATAATTAGATTACCAAAAAGTAGTAATCACATTATTCTAATAATCTAAGATTAACCACAAGTAGTAATCACATTATCCCAATAATCTAAGATACCTTAAATATTAACCACATCCAGTAATAAAATTACCACATCTAATAATAAGATTATCAAATTCAGTAATTCCATGAGCAAGCCGTCGAAATTATTCTTGAATAATCATCAACTCATGAGGCTATTTACACATCCTCATTCATAGAAAATTATAAAATTAAGATTTACAAAAATATGTCTACTAAGACGACTTATCTATAACTAATTGGGGAAATACATGTTTTATAACTATTTTTATAATATTAGCACAACCCGTAATTAAATATAAAAATACTACCACAAGTATTGATAATATGATTACTACCACCGATAATAAGATTACTGGTACTAATAATATGATTACTACCACTTGTATTATCACAGTTTTTCTCATTCCTCTTGGTTCGTATCTGATATTATTAATATTTTGGTTGTGATAATTTTATTATTGGTTGTAGTAATCTTATTACCACAACCATAAATAAGATTATTATATTCAATAATAATAGGAAAAAAGATTGTAACCATCCTGTATTATACGCGTTTTTTTGGATTTGCATTCTAACGTTTTTTCTCTCTTTTTTTTTTTTGTAATTTAATGCATCTTTTACTTCAAAAAATTTTGAAAGTGCATCCACCGACCAGCCAACTCGCCCCAACTCGCCGAAACTCACATAGTCTCGCGAGTGAAGTTGCATATTTTCAAACCCGTATACTTTAGGTGAGTTCCGATGAATTTATTATTTATTTAAAACTATTTCCGGCATATTTTATTAAAGATTTTATTAAATATGCAAACTCACCGAATTTATTATTTAACAAATAATAAATTTTATTTATTTAATAAAACTAGTTCGGTGAACGTTAGGATAAAATATGGTTTGCATATTTATTTAATAAATTCTAGTTTTTATTTAATAAAACTAGTTTTTTCTAAATTTTGTATAGTACAGGATGCACTTTCAAAATTTTGTATAGTATAGGATGCATTAAATTACCAAAAAAAAAAAAAAAAAACGTTAGGATGCAAACCCAAAAAACGCGTATAGTACAGGATGCATATAGTTTTTTACCCATAATAATATTATTACAACTGGTAATAAATTATCGCAACTAGTAATACTCAAAACAAGTAATCTACGATTATCGTGGGTATTATCTTTCACACTTGGCCCATCAATAAAATTATCGCTGTCAGTAATAAGATTACCACAATTTGAGATCTAAGACTACCATAACCATTAATTAGAGTACATAATAGATTATTTCTAAATAATTTCAACGAACTAGAATTAATAGCAATCTGCGACAACAAGTTGAAATCATGAAAAATCATCCCTTTGAAATCATAATTATATTCACCCCAATTTGCCATAATTAATCGTGCAACACAGCAAAATAATGTCCCTCATATTTGAGTTAATCGATTTCGACCATCAACTTGTTGAGTAGGCTCGACAACCTTAGCATGTTGCTGATGAAACCCATAACTGTAAAAGGACTAGGCTGATCATATCATCCCCATGCAGCAATCCCATGCACAAGCATGCACAGGAGCACACCACTGTCCACAATCCAGCTTGTTTGTCTTATTAGCTGTCATGTTACCTCCGTTTATTTTCACTGTTAGCCTCCTAGGGTTTTAGCTCCTCCATTCATGTAATTACACGTGTACTCCCTTTCGTAGGTTTTATGTGCTCAACCACCCTATATATAGAAAGGGTGAAGGTTGTATTTATCATCAATTAATGCAGTGCATACACAAACAAGTGAATATGTTTCTTTCAGGTTCAAAGCCATCAGCTTTAGTTGCTTTGTTCAATATGCTTGCTACACAATTCCTTTTATGGTATATGAGCTATTAAGCTCTGATCCGGATCCCTGCTGCATCTTTTATCTTTTTCTCTCTTTTGAATCATGGCAGTTGAGCCACATGCTGTTGTCACAAATACCACCACACAAATTCTTCAACCAGTATCTCTTCAGTGCCAATTAATTAGTGTTAAACTGAATGAGTCAAACCATCTTATTTGGAAACAGCAAATTCTTGCAGCTATAAGAGGGTACGGATTAGAGCACTATATCAATGGCTCTGCTGAACCTCCAAATCCCTTTTTTCCAGGACCATCGCTTGAATCCACTCTGCCTAACCCTTCATGTTTATTATGGAATAGGCAAGATCAACTACTAGCTTCTTGGATCTTGTCTTCATTACCTGAGAGTATATTAGTCACTTCTGTGGGCTTAACTACATCCCAAGAAATTTGGCAGTGTCTTGAGAAAACATTTGCCAGCCAAAATGATGCTAAGATCTTACAATACAGACTTCAACTTCTAACAATCAGAAAGGAGAACATGTCAATGAGAGAGTACCTGAACAAGATAAAAGGCTGTTGTGATCTCCTTGGGTCAGCAGGAGAAAGAGTTAGTGAAAGGGATCAGCTCTTATACATCCTCGCAGGCCTACCTCAAGATTACAACCCTGTATTGGTGTCTCTATCCACAAAAATACCACATTGCACCTTAATGGAGGCCTACTCAGTCCTGTTGAGTTTTGAAACAAGAATTGAAGGCACAGAAGCACATTAAAACAGTAATGCAAATGAAAATGGAGCTTTCTCTATCAATTTCACCACACAAGGGAAAGGAAATAGAGGCAATACAAGAGGGAGAGGCAGGAACAGCACCTTCAATCAAGGCAGCAGAGGTGGAAGAGGTAGAGGCAGTTTTAGAGGAAGAGGATATGATAACTCAAGAGCAAGATGCCAAATCTGCCACTACAATAATCATACTGCAGATAAGTGTTTTTACAGATTATACCTTAATTTCACTCCATCCAACAGAAACAGCAACAACAACAGCTCATATGGATCAAACTACACTCAAGGCTCAATCGGGAATCACAATGTGAATGGGCTAATGCCATAAACAGTGACTCACAGTCTACTGCAGATTTTAATTGGTACCCTGATTCAGGACTAGTAGCCATGTGACTTATGACCTTAGAAATCTCAACACACCAGCTGATTACCATAGAACAGATAAGGTGCAGATTGGTAATGGCACAGGTTTGAATATCAATCGTTATGGTAATTCCTTTGTTCAATCCTCTGAAGCTCATTTTCCTCACTCATTTGCCCTTAAAAATTTACTTCATGTCCCTCACATAACAAAAAATCTGATATGTGTTAGTCAGTTTGCTAGGTACAATCATGTATTCTTTGAGTTTCATCCAAACATTTGTTTTGTGAAGGATCAGGGAACGAGGGTGGTGCTACTCCAAGGGATTGTTAGGAATGGACTTTATACCTTCAACCTTGTTAACTCCAAATCAAGGCTTCATCATCTACAAGAGAGACTCTCCAATAAGGGCCCTCTAGCTGTTAACTCTTTAGAAGTTAAGAATAAGCCAAGTTTGGAACTTTGGCATTCTAGACTAGGCCATCCTTCATTTGATGTTGTTAAAAGAGCTCTCACTCATTGTAATATACATTTATCTGTTATTAAAAACATGTCTTTATGTGTTCCATGCTTACAGTCCAAATCTCATAAGCTCTCTTTTCCTGATTCTGAATCTAGTTATAACTTATTTGACTTGATTCATACTGATTTATGGGGACCTGCACCCACAAAATCCTTCAGTGGTTTCAATTACTATGTGGGTTTCATTGATCATTCCTCCAAGTATACTTGGCTATATTTACTCAAACATAAATCTGACACACATCAAGCCTTTGTTCACTTTTACAAACTCATTGAGACTCAATACAATAAACATATCAAGGCTGTTCAAAGTGATGGTGGAGGAGAATTCATAGCCCTGTCCAAGTTTTTTCTTGATCATGGCATTAAACACAGGATGTCTTGTCCCTACACCCCTTAGCAAAATGGTCTTGCTGAGAGAAAGCATAGACATATCATTGAAGTAGGTTTGGCCCTTCTAGCAACTTCCCACATTCCTCAAAGGCATTGGGATTCTCCCTTCACTTCTACAGTTTATCTGATCAACAAAACCCCCTCAAAACACCTCAATTACAAGAGCCCTCATGAGGTCCTCACCAAAACTAAACCTGTCCTCAATCATCTCAGAGTTTTTAGCTGCAAATGTTATCCTTATATAAGGCCTTATAATTCCAATAAGCTTTAATTCAGAAGCATGGCTGGGAATTTTATGGGTTATAGTAACTCTCATAAGGGCTATAGAGTTCTCTTGCCTAATAACAAACTTCTCATCACAAGACATATTGTCTTTGATGAAAACTCCTTTCCCTTCCTTAAAGGAATAAACACTAAAAGCAATGATGTCATTTCACCTTCTCCTACCATTTCCACTATACCATCATTACCTCAGAACAATGACAACATCACTTCATTTCCTTCAGATAGTCCACATCATTCATCCTCTGATCATACTGAACCTAGTCTACAAGAAGCACCTCAGCAACATCATTCTCCTAATCACACACACAGTGATTCTGATTCTGATCAAAATTCCACACCCTCATCACATCATGAGCTTTAGAGTGGTAGAACTTATGTGAATTCACCTATTGATAGTATTCACACACCTCCTCCTACTGCCACTAACACTGATTTGAAGGAACCAACAAGCAATGAACCAAGAGGCCACCACTAGACCACCAGGTCAAAATCTGGAATTTATAAGCCCAAAGTCTATCAAGTAACTGGATTTGTGCAGGAACCTAATAGCTTGAAGGAGGCCTTGAACAAACCTGAGTGGAAATGTGCAATGCAGGAGGAGTTGAATGCACTTTCCAAGAATCAGACATGGACTCTCAGCACTTTACCTTCAGATAAATAGCTTATAGGTTGCAAATGGATTTACAAAGTCAAGAAGAATGCTGATGGAACTCTAAACAGATACAAGGCCAGACTAGTTGCTAAAGGCTACACACAGACACTAGGTTTTGACTTTACAGAGACTTTCAGTGCAATTGTTAAACCTTCTACTATCAGAGTTGTATTGTCCTTGGCTATTTCTAAGTCATGGTGTATCAAGAACCTAGATGTGGCAAATGATTTTCTGAATGATGATTTGGAAACAGACCTATATATGACGCAGCCACCTGGCTTTGAGATAGAAAACAACAATAAACTTGTGTGCAGGTTAAACAAATCCCTATATGGGCTCAAACAAGCTTCCAGGGCTTGGTCCAACAAACTGAACACAATCCTCCACTCCATGGGTTTTAGTGCTTCAAAGGCAGACAATTGTTTGTTTTATAAACATATCAATACTTCAAGCATGATAATCATTTCATATGTTGATGATATCATTGTCACAGGAAATCAGAAAGAGGAAGTGGAAAATTTTGTTCAGCATCTTGGCAGTTACTTTACACTGAAAGACATGGGAAGTATACACTATTTTCTTGGAATAGAATTCAAACAGACAAAGGATGGTTTGTTTCTTTCACAAGAAGGATATATCAGAGACCTACTTAAAAGAGCCTGCATGGATAAAGCAAATGGAGTTGCTACACCTATGATCACTAATGCACCTCTGTCCAGGAATGTAGGATGCCTTATTCCCAATGCTTCTACCTACAGAAGTTTGGTTGGAGCCCTCCAATATGTAACAATCACCAGGCCTGAACTATCTTACAGTGTGAAAAAAATTAGTCAATTCATGCAGTCTCCTCTTGACAGTCATTGGAAGGCATTGAAGAGAATTTTCAGATATCTTGCAGGTACCATTAATTATGGACTGAGATCTAAAGACTCACCATCCACTCAGCTTGTAGCTTTTACAGATGCTGACTGGGCTAGTGATCCTGATGATAGAAGATCCATTTCAGGCTTTTGTATTTATATGGGAGGAAATCTGATCACTTGGAGTTCAAAGAAATAAACAGTTGTTTCTAGAAGTAGCACAGAGGCTGAATTCAGGGGGTTAGCAAAGGTAACCTGTGATTTGATATGTTTACAGTCACTGTTCAAGAAATTGAAAGTGACACAGACTCAACCTCCAATTGTGTGGGTAGATAACTTGAGTGCTGTTTCATTTGAAAAAAAATCTAGTGCACCATTCCGAAATGAAGCATCTCGAGATTGAAAGTCCCATGCACAAGCATGCACAGGAGCACACCATTGTCCACAGTCCAGCTTGTTTGTCTTATTAGATGTCATGTTACCTCCGTTTTTTTACACCGTTAGCCTCCTAGGGTTTTATCTCCTCCATTCATATAATTACACGTGTACTCCCTTTCCTAGGTTTTATGTGCTCAGCCACCCTATATATAGAAAGGGTGAAGGTTGTATTTATCATCAATTAATGCAGTGCATACACAAACAAGTGAATATGTTTCTTTCTGGTTCAAAGCCATCAGCTTTAGTTGCTTTGTTCAATATGCTTGCTGCACAATTCCATCTAATAACCACCCCACTTTCCCAACTCAACCATGTTCATCATCTAGTATATATTTCCCACTTGGACTCTCAGGCTGCAACAACAATTTACAATAAATCATTATAATTAAATGTTTTTCAGCATGTTCATCATCTGGACATATAAATATTGTATTGCTAAAAAGGTAAAAACTATTAATTAACATGTAGTATCTACTAATACATACTCGTTAAGCCCAAGCCTGCGGTCTCTTTTTGTTCAACTTGAAGTGGCAAGAAGCCCACAAAAAAGGCTCTAACGGGAAAAGTTGCAAAATATTGGTGCAGCCAAGAAAACCGCTTCTTTCCATACTTCATACTTAAGAGCTTTCGAGATTCATCAAAAAAAGAGCATAGAAAATCATATCTGACTTTTTTCTAATCCTAACACCCCCTTCCCAACTTAAGCTGTTGCAATCGATTTATATTAACTTCAATGTCATCAAAAGAGCATGTGACAATCATCATAAGAAATAAATTACCATTTTAGAATAGAAAATCCCATTTGTAGCCTAATGTCACGGGGTCGGGCGCCGGGCCTGGCAGAAGCACCTGTGTAATATAAAACTCTAACTAAAAATACTAGGAAAAACACAACAATTACATGCAAAACAACTACCCAATACTTATTGGTTTGTTCGTCCTCGAACAACGAAAATAATCGAGTGTACATGCAATGAATATTATGTAAGAAGAAAAATTCTTGTTCTTATCCTTATTAATATGATGAAAGTATCAACATAGACTCGCTATCGTCAAGCATTGCTCGTATTACTCTTTCTCAAATGCAAGCCAAATCGATGACTTCCTCACAAAAGAGTTTTTTCGGGTGTTCTCTCAATCCGCTCAAGTGTTTGATATGGGACGTGTATACGCTCAAGTCGGATAATGCCTGCACGTCGTCAAGATTTCACAAATCGGACGCTAAAAATTGCTCATAGTACATGACCAAATAAGAATCGAAAGAGGTCTTTATTTTGGTTGTAATGTTGGCTCTTTGGTAAGGTATGGAACATTTGGATATAGTGGCTAACACACAATCAAACGTGATCAATAACACACAAAATCCTAATTTCTAAAACCCGAAGATTATGATTGCTCCACCTTTCCCGATTCGCAAAACTTTCATTCGAAACCCTTTCATTTATTTACACACTCTCTCGACTTTATTTTCACGTCACTTAAAGGCTTTTTGAATTTGCTTCTTTTCACTAAACTTAGCCTTTAAATTAGGCTTTACACATGAACGCACGCTTTATCACTTTTCGTGATTTGTGTTGGAGTATTTTTTTTTTGTTGTTGTTATTATTTTATTTTCTTTGTATAAGAAACTCAAAACCCAAAACCCTCAATTGATTTCCCACACATTCCAAGTCAGCTAACAACATACCCTCTCACCTCATAATTTATGGAGATATAAGAGCTAAAATCGAGCTCGACTAACAAAAAATGGGACATAGGCTCAAGGGGGCTCGTTTGGGATTTTTAAAGTAGCTTACATATATAGATATGATCGGAACAAGGGCGATATATGTGCCTCGAGGTCATTTTCGAATTCAATCATGTACGAGCAAAATCAAACCTCCCCAATGCAATTTCAGTAAAAATGCAAGCAAGCCGATAAATCACACAAGGCTACTCACTAGTTTGCACCAAATTTGGGAGCAAAATCCAAAGAGTTTTTAGAGTTTTGAAATCTTTTCACGAGAAAATTTTGATTATATATATATAGGCGGATTTTGGACGAAGCACGAAAATCCAACTCCTTACAAAAGAGGATATATACATGCAAAAACCTGACAAGTAAACTATTCAAACTTCCAAGCACGTGGAGTTGTTCAACAATGCAATAAAGACACAAACGACACAAAAATCGACTCAACCATATAAAAGCGCAAATAGTAAGCGTCACTTCGCCAAGGCTCGAGTTAAGAACAACAAAACATGCTTTGTAATACCCGGACCCTAACCACCTACCTACCCCACACTTAAACCATGCATTACCCGCATTTTAATGAAAACCAAGTAAAAGGAGGGTGAATAGAAACTTCCTTAACCGAGCGAGTTTAGGTCGAGCTCGGAGGGGTCCACCTAGGCATCTAAGCAATCTAAGCAAAAATCGAGCATGGCTAGTATCTTACGGCTTCATGAACGCTACTAACTTATCAAATCGCCCAAGGTTGAAGTCGAAAAACCAAACCTAGAAAAGAAAATCACATAAAATTCAAAAACACAATAAGATTTGTACATAAACCCAAACAAAATGAAACTAAAGACCAAAAAGGACCAAAAGACAAATCGAAAATATTTTTTTAGCTTTTAATTTTTCAAATATTTTTGGATTTTCATTTTAAGAAGAAAGAAAGTAAGAAAGAAAGAAAATAAAAGAAATAAATGAGAATAACTTGGGTTGCCTCCCAAGAAGCTCTTGTTTTACGTCATTAGCTCGACGTACTCCCTTTTATCAAGGTGGAAAGATAACGGGAGGGTCCACCAAAATAATCTCCTCCTTGTCGGGAGGATCCACTCTTTGGAACGTCTTTGGTGCATTGCATAACTCATATAAGATCCGCCAAATAGTAAACGATCCAAATGGGCAAATGAGGCTCGTCTCGGCTTGGTCCTCGGGTGGGATGGTGGTTTTGAAGTGGCCCGACGACTCATCCCAAAAACAAAAGGAGTAATGGCCGGTTAGCTTGTTCAATCTTTTATCAAAAAATGGGGAAGGGAAATGATCTCTCTTGGTGGCCACTTTCAACTTCTTAGAATCGATCAACGTCCTCCAACCCATTGTAGCCCTCGTGGCCAACAACCCTCCTTATTTATCCTCAAGAACTAATAAGCCACTCATCTTGGGCACCAAGTCAATGGGCTTCACCCACTCACTTTTGGACATCACGAACATCAAGCCCTCCAATAACAACCTCCACGTCCCGGCTCTCCCCATTTCATCAAAACTCGAGTTCAAAGGGATCACTCTCTCAATCACTCCGAGTCTCCAATCAATAGCACTCTTAAGAACATCAAGCCCTTTCACCATCCTCTCCTCCTTTTCTTCTCGATGCGAATTTGCAAGGATAATAATCGACTTGCTCTCCTCTTCCTCCTCAATTTAATCGTCAACTTTTTTTATATTATCATCAATAAACCCCACCTCCCCCTCTAAAAAGTCATCGTTGCCCTCAACGACACATCGAGAATCATCTCCACACAAAATGGGGTCAAATAGAAGCACGACGGGCTCATCAAGAAGAACAAGGGGCTCATCCTCACAACATCCCTCTATATCGACAACCGGACCAACCTCCTCCTCATAGATCCTCTCATCCAAACAAACTCGTTCGACCGTGGCCTTGATGAAGTCCATATATACCCACTCATCGCAAGATTGTTTTAAAGTAAAGAGTAAGGGGTCAAGAGGGGTAAAAATACTCGGAATCGAAAACAACTCCTCCTCCGATGGAGAGATGACCGTATACCCAACCACCCCACACTTATCGAAGGACTCGACCGGAAGATTGTGTGAAGGCGGACTTGAGATTTGTTGTGCAATGGCTCACATATCCGGATCGGGGGATGAAGTAGGAGCAATCATCGGGGTAGGCGGATGAAATTGGCCCACGCGAGGAGTAACAAGAGGATCGTGAGTCAGCGGTGGAGCAAAAGACGGAGTAGTACAACTGGGTCCCACACGAGGAGTAATCGGGCTCGGGCTAGACATTTCAGCGATTTGAGCCTTTAACGTCGCTATTTTCCTCTTCAACTCAAGCTCCCTCGAGGATAAAGCCATGTTCACGTCATAATCACGAGAACACGTCGGAGGAGAAGATTTTCTCTCGGGAGGGCCACTTGGGACAATGTAGCTCACACCTCCAAATAACTCATAAGGATCGGGAGTCGGCGGTGGAGTAAAAGAAGGCGTAGTACAAGCGAGTCCCACTTGATGTCCACAACCTCCATACATATCAACGGAATCGAACGAGGAAATTGAGGGGCACTTGTCACATTGGAGCTCGGACCACCAAACAAAGCATAATCTTTGTCATCTTTCGCGGTTGAAGGGGGAAGTCGGAGAACACCAAACGAGCCGGGAATCGGAGTTTGTATATTCGGATAAGGATTTGAAGCACCATACCCTCCGAAAGAACCATTCATACCCACGACGCCACCAAACCCAACATGGTTTGCACCATGCCCTCCCATGTTGGGTTGCCCATAACCATAACCACCATTGACAACGTGGTTTGCACCATGCCCTCCCACGTTGCCATACCCATTATACAACATTCCAATCCCGACATGGTTTGCACAATGCCCTCCCATGTCGGGAATATATCCACCATAGCTATAAGAACCTTGCATACTAAACAACAACGTCAAATAACAAAGAAACTAAAAACACAATGAAACTACAACCAAATTGAAAGCCTTAACCAAGCCGAGTCGCAACGGAGCCATTTTGTTTGTGTAGTTTTTCGTGGTTTTGAATATATCAAAGGGGTTCTTGGCTTGGTACTATCGACAATCGATTCAATTGTAAGAATCCTTTGTGTTTAAATCTTGGAAAATGAAAGGAAAATGAAAATAAAGCAATTAAGCTAACTAAATTAAACTAGGAAATGAAATTTCAAGTTGGTAGGATACCTAGTCGTATGCCTCAAATAGAAAATGCAAAGCAATAATGAAAATAAGCAAGAAAATGCAATGTTTCACCAAGTACAAGCATGCATGCACAAGGTACAACTATGCATAAAATCCTAAATAATGCAAATAAGTAAAAATTGAAAGCATGGATGTAAAGAGAAATGGAAATTAACAGGAAAGTTCAAAACTTTAAGGAAAATAACAAGCAACAAAACCTAGATCTAAGATTTAAGCATGAAACAAGGCATGGAAATAAGATTTAAAATAAAGCATGTGAAAAACTCAAAAATCAAGACGATCCAAGACCCGATCTATGATCTAGACGTGTCACTCATCTAGATTCTATAGCCAATTCTTAAGATCTAACATGAATTCAAGGTGCTAAGACAAAAAGCATGAAATGAAGAAAAATGCATGAAACATATGAAATTACGTGAAATTAAACGATCTAGGCCTCAATCTATGATCTAGTTATGTCACTCAACTAGATTCCATGGATGATTCACAAGATCAAGCAACAATTCTAATAGCTAAGACAAAAACCATAAAATAAATGAAGAACAAAGCATGAAATTAAAAGAAAGCTTACTAAAATTAAATGGAGAATTCAAAAGCTTGATTGATATTGCAAGGAATTAAAATTCCAAGGGAGTACTTGAATTCTTCTTGAGCTTACAAACCCAAGGCAAAGCTTAAAAATTAAATCTAGAGAGAGGAAATTATCCCAAACCCAAGCTTGGGTTGGGAGGAGGTGTCTTTACAAAATGAGAGTGATGTTCTATTTATACAAGGTAATTAGGGGTAAATTGGTCAATTATGCCATATGAGCTTGGATTTCCATGTTTTGACCAAATTTGACCCAAAATGGTCATTCTAGTCCATTTGGGTCGAGTTGGGCTCGATTGGCTCGGCAAATATGCAAAGTGGCTCGACATAAGCCGAGATGGCTCGGCGCTGGGCGGGAGTGGCTGGGCGTTCTCGGCAGCTGTCGGCCGGAGCTTGCGGGTGTGGCCGGGCATCCTCGGCAGGAGCTTGCGGGCGTGGCCGGCAGGTGCGCGCGTAGTCGATCGACTGTCACGCGGTCGATCGACAGCTCTCGGCAGGATGGTCGTGGGCGTCGCTCTCTGTCGAGCAGTCGATGCAGCTCTTGGCACTCGATCGACAGTGATCGGTGCAGAGTCTCAGCAGGCTCGGCAGGTGCTCGGCAGGCGCTCGACAGGTGCTCGGCAGGCGCTCGGCGGGCGTGGGCAGGTGATGTCGGACACTGGGTAACCCAATGTCATTTCACGTACCCAGTGTCAGCCATATTTCTTCAATTCGAGCCCCGATTTCGCTAAAACTCTAATCATAAGCCCATGCTCGACCATATCCAGACTAGAATACTTCAAAATACCTAATTTAAARATAAAATTAATTAATTAAGATTAAAATAATCATATTAAGTAATAAATCAAAAAGAAACACGAAAAACAACAAAACGAGAAAACAAACGCAAAACCTAATAAAACTCGACTCAAAAACTACTAAGTTCAACATAAAATCCTAATTAAAAACACGAGGAAAAATAGAACAATTACATGCAAAACAGCAGATATTTAGGCGCGGAAACAGGCGAGATCGTGCGGGAGCTGGCCAGGCGCTGTCGGCAGGGGCGTGCAGGAGTTGCACGCGCTATGCGCACGGGCGCTGGCAGGCTGGCGCGGGCGCTGCGTGCGTTGCTTTGCAGGCGCCGAGCGGCTTCAACAGGCGTGCGCGGGCGAGCTGCTAGGCGTGGGTTTAGGACTTTTTTCTTGCGCCTAGGGTGTTGGCGTGAGAATAGGCCATCCTAGGCGAGGCTAGGCCACCATTCCAGAAAGTTTGCCCATTTTGGAGCATCTTGGCACCTATTTAGGCTAGACTTGAATTTTTGATCTCCATGCCTTAGCTTGATTTCAAAGCCTTAAGCCACCTATTAAATYAGYATTTTAAATYTCAAAACCCAAGYATTACACCAAACCTCAAGGTAATTGAACCAATTAACCCATTAAAATATAAAATCAACAAGTTAAGTGGAAAACAACAAAACAAGAAAAACCACATAAAAACTTAATAAAATTCTATTAAAACTACTAAAATCAACATAAAACTCTAACTAAAAATATTAGGAAAAGTACAACAATTACATGCAAAACACTGGCGCTGCCTTTCGGGCGGTCCATCAGAGCGGTGTCAACTGGAGCCGCCAGCAAGCCTACCGACCTAAAGGGGTTCAACACTAGGATTAGACACAAGCATAGGAGGTTAATTAACACATCTAAGGGGGTGGTAATGAGAATTACAAAAAGAAACACACACAGAGACAACATATTTGGCCCGGGAACAATGTTCCCTTCGTCGTATATTATACACACATATGAATGGATCTTTCGATCCCAAGTAGCTACAATCTCTCCCTCTCGTTCCTCTCTTTCTATCTCGATCTCTAGATGACCGAATTCTAAGATGATTTACAATGAAGGAAGTCATCCCTATTTATACACGTAAGGAGGGTAGATTTAGGGTTAGGATTCCCCTCTTCCAAACTACTTACCTTACCATACCTAAACAAACCCCACTAATTTAGGTAAGAATCATACAAGGGAAGGAGATCTCCACGATCCTTATCTTCCTCCACAAGTATCTCCACGTGTCCAAGTCGTTTGGGGATCCTCCTCGGTCTCGCTATTTCGCACGGCTCGGTCGCTACTCGTGGGCTAGGCCCAAACGTCGATGCGTCGCAATGGTGTGGGCCAAGGGCCTGAACACCGTCCGTCTCGCCATCTCTTGGGCTCATGTACCGTATGCTCCTAGATCCTTCCAGGTGTGTCGGGCTCGACATTGCCTTAGTGATCTCGGCATGTATTCAGCGCCTTTGTCAGGTACATACGCATCACGATCGGTAATCTCGCTCATAGACTGGCTTTCTCCCGCATCGCGCGTCATTTCGGCCACCTCGGCAATCATGCTTCTCAGTAGCTTGCCAACATCGACGAGGTGTCCGCATAATAGGCTCGTAATAGTGAGCCTCGAAAAGTCTGCTCGGCACTTCGTGCCAAGCTCGCGCATCGTGGCTGCGCGACAAGGACTCGCAGTGTCGAGTCCATAAGTCACGGGCCGTGACACTAAGCACCAAATATATAAGAGTACTCACATCCAAGTTCACAAATGGCGATAGACAAAAAGAAATAATCACATGATTAAAAATTATTCAAACAATAAAAAAGAGTTAGGTGATGGAATCTTAATGTTAGATCATTTTCAAAATTCACGATTCTCACCATTAAAAGAACACATGTCAATAATCAATCATATGGGAAATAAATTACCATTTGGGGATTCGCAAAGCTTTTCGAACTCATCATATATTCCTCCTCCACATCAACAACAATATTAAACTCTGTTCTAAAAATCGCCCTAGGCGCTTGCCTAGGCGCTAGGCGCCACCAATCCGCCTACGATTTTTTAAAATCGGCAAGAAAAATTGTCGGGCGCCCCAGGCACCGCCTAGGCGCCTTCGGCGCCTAGGCGGCAGACCAGTTTTTTTTTTTTAATTTTTCTGGACTAAAACGACGTTGTTTTTTGTCCTATTTTTTGATTATTTTGATTTTGTAATGTATGCTATGATATTATTATTTCACTAATGAACTTATGGATCTATATTATTTTGAACTTTGAATTGAACAATAGTTTTAAACTTGTGAATTGTAACTTCTGATCATTACTTTTAGTTTTGAATTGTTATAAACTTTATTGTGTAGCAGGTAGTATGTTGAACTATTAAATAGTTGGATGTAATGTTGTAAATCAAGTTAATTATTCTCAAATTTTAGGCCCCGCCTAGGCCCCATCTATACACCGCCTAGGCGCCCTAGGCGCTAGGCACTTGCTTAGCGCCTAGCAGCCACCTAGCGATTTTTAAAACATTGATATTAATATCTTCAAATAATACCTTTTTTTATTAAAAAAGTTCGAATCTGCAATCGATACCACTTTTTGTTCACTGATGCGCGGAGAGTCCGATCCTTGCATCATATAGAGGAATTACCGAATTATCCATTGAATTGAACTTTTTTAACTTATTTTTTTGGTAAATGTTCCTTCGTAAAAGAATATATCAATTGTAAGAGGGAAGTTTGAATTGATTCGAATCTCTTGAGAAAGACCTACCGAAAGCAATTTTTATGTTTGATTCACGAAAGAGAAATTAAAAAAGAAAAGTTATGCTAAACACGTGATTATATTTTGATTTTAAAAATTCTAATATTTAAGACGGTGATTTAAATAACGAGAAATGAAATTAAAAACTTTTAAAAAAACTAATAAAACAGGTGTCTAGGTCTAGACTCGTCTCCACGATCAATTGGTATTTTATCGAACACTTAATTTACAAGTTAGGGGTGTCAATCCCTAATTTTATTAAACCCTCAAAAATGACAACTGATGATTTTAATCCCATCTAAGTACTAGACCCTTGAATCCTAACCTACGGTCATTAAGAAATACAATAATATAAACTTAAAGCGAGTATGAACATGATTAAAGAGATAAAAAGTTTGAAAGAATCAATGGAGAATAAGTTTTTAAAAACACCAAATAATATCATATAAATTTCTAAATATCCTATAACATAAAACAATGAGAGAATGAAAGAAAACCAACTACTAAAACAAGAACATTACAAACCCAACAAAAACTCATAATGAAAGCAAACAAGAAATTAGAAAAATTAAAAGAAGGAAAAGAAAAGCTTACTCGTAAACAATGGTGGTTTCATTCAAACAAGAAATCACACAAATTACTCTTAAGTGTTCATCTGAAATCTAAGTAATGCCAAAAAGCCCACATTAGAACTAAAGAGATAAAAAAAAGAGTTAAGGTGGAGAAGATAAAGAGAATAAAGATCAAGCTTGTCCAAACCCTAAAGGATTAAAAAGCTTTTTTTTTTTTATTGCTAAGAAGGAAGTGGTATTTATAGGGTGAAACTGGGTGCAAATGGTAATTTTGCCCAAAATGTCCTAGCCATCGATGCTAGAGAACTGGTCATGTCGATGACATGTCGATTGGGCGTCGATGGCTGTAATTCGCGGGTCCGAGTCGTATTTTTATCAAATCGAGCAAGTTGTGATCCATAGGAACGCTTTTGGGCCTGATCGACTACCTTAAAATAAAGAAAAGCAAAATAACATAAAAATCTACAAAAAGTAAGAGGGAAATACGAAAAAAACTAAAAAAAACTATAAAAGCTACAAAAATGCAAAATAAGAAAAAATGGGACACAATATGACTTAAATCCGACTAAAAAACACAAAACAAGACACAAAAATATACGAAAATTACACACAAATATGTACAAATTATCCATCCAGAAACGATTATGATATACATACCCCACCGTCCTAAGACTACCCATCTCAATCTAATCGAATTAACTGAATTAGAGTTTGAGTTTGAAAAGAAATAAAAAAAAAAAGAAAAACATTTGTGAAGTTAATTTACAGCACCACAACTGCGAAATGCAGAAAAATCTTATTAGTATGAATTAATCAAATCAAGTAGCAATCCAGGAGTTGCTCTGCTTTCACACTTTCAAACTTACACTAAAATTTAGCATGTAGATCATCTCCCAACTGGTAACCTCTGATCATGGTCTCAATGAAAGCGTGAAACGTCTTAACAAACTCAGAACCCGGTTCCACTGTCCTGCAATATTCAAAGAAATCAACAACAACTATTTCGATTAATTCATCCCTTGTCCTTGCTTCCTTTTCCGACAATATGATTACATGAATATGTTCTTTTTAAGCCTTCTAAGACATCGTAGAGTTCAAGTTCCTCGTGATGGGAAACCATTAGTGGGTGAAGGATCAAAACACTGTCAAAATAAAGAAGATAAATACCAACTATTTTACACTACACAACACATGGGTTTTAGTTTTCACATATACATAAAAATAGATTTAATTGCTGCGTACTTAGTAGTATAGCGACTGTCCATGAAAAAGCTGCAAAAACAAATGCAATAAATATGATGAATTCAAATGAACTCTATCACTACTGGGACTTAGAAAAAAAAAAACAAAAAAGAAAGGAAAGTCCAACTGCTAATTTTATAAGAACAAAAATAATCTCCGATGATTATAGCCTAATCCACATCACTTCTGCTTCTACTGTAACACAAGATCTTCCTTTAGATGTAAAAAGGATTTCTATGTATCATCAAAGGTTCCAAAGAAATCCCAATTTTTTTCAACTTAAAATAAATAAATTAATAAACCTCAAGAAGTTTCATATATAATTTTAGGAAAAGAAAATTTGTATTGTCCATTACTCATAAGAACTGAGAGTTTAATCGAAATAAAAAACACCAACTGATTTGCAGTGAAGATGATGAAATTGAGAGCAAAGCTACAACACTATTATTGTATAAACAACATATGAAACATCGTAATTATTTTTATAACAATATTTCTCAATAAACATATGGTAAAATTAAATAAAGAACAAAAAAAGTACACGAAAGCTTTTTCAAAGAACAAAACGATTACGAGAGTGATAATCTTTACATTGTGAAGCTTTTTCTCGAGAAACATAATTTATGATAATTAACTCGTAACCTGAATATAATAAATCTTTATCTAATTAGGGCAAAATTAGTACTCATTGAAAAGAAAACAAAGAGGGAAAAAGGAAATGCACAAAACTGATATTGACCCTATACGAATGTGACCAAAATCCAAGGCGAATTGAGTGAAACTGCCGTGCTCTTGGAGCTCACAGCCGTGGTGCTGTAAACTATTAATAAGTTAATTCAAAAGAAATAGTTTTACTAGAAGAACATAATTCAGTCGTAGAAGAACCCAATCACCACAGTCAAAAAGCTCAGACAGCTTTCGCCCTGCTGAAATCTTGAGAGGTGTCGCTATGTTGAAGAAGAATTTCTTGAAACTCAATTGAGATTTATCCATGAGCGCCCGATTAGGACTCCAATAGACCATTCTTACTCTGGAAATACAAATTGAATTTTAAGAGAGAAAACTAGTGAGTTTTGTTTCATGGGGTTGGGACGAAGACGATGATTTTGTAGGCAAAATAAGGGTGAATTGTCATAATTTTGGGGATGAGTCAAGGTTAAAAAAGGCGTGAGGCGTGGCAAGGCGGCATAATTTTTCAAATATTTTTATTATTTTATTTATTATATTATTATAATAAATAAGAAAAAAATTATATGTTTAACAAATTTATCTATATATTTTTCAATATAGTTAACAAAATACTAATCATATATACAAAATCAACTCACTAATTACGGTGTCACGTAAGATGATCATACTTTTCAAATCAGAAATTATACTTTAATGTATAAAATCATACTTTTCAAAATAACTATTCACATTTTTTTGAAAAGTATGAATTTCATAATAAAAACATGGCGTTTTACTGTAAAAGTATGATCGTCTTCATAAGACGTTTCTAGCCGAATCGCTTTAGGCTCCTCTGGGGCTTGACCTTCAGGCACTGGGCAGGCAACAACCTCCCTTCAACCCTTTGATCGAAATGCGGCAAAAGAAAGGGGAGGAAAATCCATGA
This sequence comes from Phtheirospermum japonicum, assembly GCA_014905375.1. Taxonomy (NCBI): domain Eukaryota; kingdom Viridiplantae; phylum Streptophyta; class Magnoliopsida; order Lamiales; family Orobanchaceae; genus Phtheirospermum; species Phtheirospermum japonicum. The sequence continues at coordinate 1,142,086 of BMAC01000037.1, forward strand.
ACCGACCCCATCATTTCCACCCCGTAAGATCACCCCAAGAATGTCTCCAGGAGTCGCGGACCGACCAAGAACCCTATTCAATAAGCGGAACGCATTAACTGTCCGTTCTCAGGTTAGGCAGTAAGGGTCGGAGCTTTCCTGGGAATCGCACTTGCTTCTTACAATAATTTTTGTGAAATATTAATTATTTGATCCTTTTTTGGTGTCATTATAGATTATTTAATATTTGGCTAAATTAAAAAAAAAAATCAAGTTACTCATCTAAAAGGCATGTGCCTTTTCACGCCTAGGCGCGCCTAGGCGGTCAACAAAACAAGTTGACCGCCTTTTTCCACGCCTAGGCACTAGGCGAGGCGTTTTTCCCGCGCCTCACGCCTAGGCGCGCCTAGACCCCGCCTTTTGCCGCCTTTTAGAACACTGGGCAAAGGAGTTAATGGGGTAATAAGATGAAAAAATTATATCTAGTGGATAATAAAACATAAGATGTGGGATGTGATTTAGTGCACAAATAAACCTAATCTATTATGAACAAGACTATTTATGCCAAAATTTCATACCGTTATATTATAGTACAAAAATCAATACATCATAATACGGGTCAAATATTTATGAAAAATTAATACTTTTGAGTAAAAAACCAATACATCATAATTCAAAAACTAATACATTAGCGTATCGGGTCAGATAGCTTAACGGGTCATGACACGTCAATTTGGACTAACGCAAGTCTTTGCCATATATTATTATTATTAGTTGGCAGATTCAATTGGAAATTATTAACTTGGATTATATCTTCTTCTCTAATTTCTTTTTTAATAATTTTTCTTCAAAGTTTAGTGATTTAGGGCTGAATTATTTTACGTGGAACAAAATTATATCCTAGCCTTATAATCGTAGTCTTTATGAATTTTAAAGTTCATACAAGAAATTCATTTGATTAAACTTTCTAGGAATATGGTAAATATAAAATTGATAAAACATACTATGAAATTTTATAATGGTAATATGAAATTTAACAGAGATAATATGAAATTATATTGACTCGTAGTTTTGATAGAGTAGTATAAAACATGATAGAGTGTTATGATATTTGGCAGAGAATGATATACGTAGTATGGATTTCACTAGGTGTGGTAATATGAGGCACGACATGATTGACCGACACGAACACCGCACGAAACAATAGGGTTTGAGTTGAGACTTATCAAGTTCGGGCCTTATCGGGTTGGCACGAGCGCGTTAAAAAATGGGTTGATAACAGACTAGCCCAATAAACACGATAATATTTAAACTTCCCTTTATATTCATTTACTCATTGTTAGTATTTGTGATTGTTAATTTATCATTAGTACAGTTGTCATATTATAATTTTAAATGTATTTAACAATTTTTATTGATAATTTTATAAATATGTATTATATTTATTAAGAAAATCATGTATTTTATTCATTAACGGCCCTAATGTATATAACGGGCCGAATTAAATAAATTCAACATTTTTCCTTATCGTACCGTGCCATACTTTTCGTGTCGTGTCGTGTTCGGGTTTAGATTAAAGGCCTGATAAGCTTATCGTGTCATGTTTGTGTCTATACTTATCGTGTCGTGTCTTATCGTGCCAGCCCGATAAGAGTCCGGCACGACCGATTTGCCACCCCTAGATTTCAAAATGCAATGTTAATGTAGTATGTAATTCTGTCTATATCATATGAATATTAGTATTAAATTTTTATGAAATATTATGTAATTTACGATATATAAGTATAAAATTCACGATATAATATGTAATTTCATGATGTAGTATGATATTCGATCGACATTAGGTGACGGTGACCAGAGTCCGATAACGAACGTTGGGAGAACACTACAAAAA
>BMAC01000037.1:1170993-1194722 GCA_014905375.1 Phtheirospermum japonicum
CTTAATTGTGTGTTTTTTAATGTTTTTCTTGAAAAATATTTTTTTAAGTATATTGGATGCTTTTTGTTAACATTTGATATTGATTAATTTTATTTTTTATGAAATATGAATTAAATTGCAATTGTTTGGTATTTGTAGGTTGGGATGAGAATATGTAAAATAGAATGGACATTTAATTCTTTTTTTTTAATTATTATTTTATAATTTAAATGGGTTATATTCAAACCGATATTAATGTTCTCTGTGTCAACGACATCAGTTCCTCAAAAAAACAGATGTTATTGCTCAGTATTATTGGTGACACTTCTTGGCAAAATCGTGACCTTGCCCAACATTATTGGTTGGCGCTCCATACAAATAAGCGCCACCCAAATTTATTATCGGTGACGCTTCCCACTTATGAAGCGCCACCCGCTTCACTTTTATGTGGCCGCTTATAATTAACAAGTGCCACCTGCTTCAGTTTTTAGTGGTACTTCAAATTAATAAGCGCCACCCGCTTTAGTTTTTTAGTGGTGCTTCAAACCGAATTTTTACCATTTTTGGTGGTGCTTCAAAGATGACAAGCTCCATCCGCCTTTATTTTCATTGGCAGTTTGAGCCGCCACCTGTATTGGTTTGGCTTTAAGTGTTGCCCGAATTAGTGGCGGTCCAAAATCGCCACCAATGACTATTTTGAAGCGCCACTAATCAGCTTTTCTACATTAGTGCATGCTTGTACTATCGGACCATTAACAAGCTTAGACACTAAGAAATAAACCGTAATCTGGTTCTAGGCAGTACATATCATAATTGTATTGTTCTAGATCCTTCACTAGTCTATATATGAATAATGAACTTGTAATCTATATTCAATCTAGCTGACATTTATATTTTTACAAACCTTAATTTTTTGGTTTCTGCTTCAATTATGATGCTGTATGAATGCTTTCATTGTATCACAATAGTACGATATCTTGTCTCCGAGCCTCATTCCTTTCATTTTTTTCATCTTCCTTTTGTTTTGTTAAATCATCCATAATAAAGAAAAATAGCCAACTTACTGTAAATTTTTTTCACTTTGATTTCCATTCTTGCACCGCTCGCACGCATCAGTTACGTGAGGAGCTCCTATCCCTACGTCACGGTGCCACTTCTGTCGACGAGTATGGTAGAAAATTCAAAGGACTTTGTGACCAACTATCATCGATAAACCATCCGATCGATGATTCTAACAAAGGCCATTGGTTCTTGCGCGGCTTAGGCAAGCCAGTGCACATTGTTTGCCGACAAATGGATTGCTCTTACTCCGATGCTTTCATTTTTCGATCACTACAAAAAAATACCAATTTACCGAGGGAATTTTCCCTCAGTTTTAAGCTAAATTCCATCGATTTTAAGCTAAATCACCTGTGCGTACGTATAAAATCCTGGTAGCGACTACCGACACACCCGTCTCCCGCTCCTGTATCCAAATGAAATTTTAAAATAATTAATATTAAAAATAAACAAATAAATAATATATTATTATTTCTGGAAATTACTTACGATATCCAGACCATAATCGATATTAAATCTAGCCCCCCCCCCCCCCCTGTGCTTCGACATCCCAGTACCGGACCAGCAGGCTCGCTCCTCCTGTTTTGGCTGCACTGCTCGGATTTTGCTCTTGTTCTCGGGCCTATCCCACTTAACCTTCCAAGCCCTAGTTGAAATACATGATATATAAGATGATATAAATTATCTGTAGTAAATAAGAAATTGTATTTTAATAAGAAAACACATAACATAATTGTTTACCTCCTGACCTCCCGGGTAACGCATCTCGGTAGCTGACCACCATGAGAATCATGATACTGCTTATACTCGTTCAGCCGCTTCTCATACTTGTCCGACATCATCGAGAAAATTAATGTCTGTATCTGAGTTGCACTATACTCCTTCGGGTCCCAATAACAAATCTCATACAAAATAAAACAATAATTGCAATTCAGTTGATACATATAATTGTGTAGTTACAGTAAATACTAAAAAGTTTCAAGATTAATAATTACCTGAAACATGTCCCATCATAAATCCTTAGTCTCCTGAGGGGCATCCTTATAGCATCACCCGGTGGGATGGATATCCTTCTCCATAATCTACCGGAGTATAGTGGTCACCTTGGCCTGTCTGCTGTATAGTCTGTACTCAATTTTGTATTTTTATTACGAATATAATTTAATCATAACGAAAATTACAATTTTAAAATCATTAATTTACTTACTTCTTCCTTGTAATATAAACAAGAACTCCTCCTTCTGTGGTGGGACCGATTGCCATCGTGATTTACCCTCATCGGACGGTGTATGTGATGGTGTATACGACGGTGTCGGTGTATCCATGGTCGGGGCGGAATGATCAGTAATGATACCACGTAGTCGTCATCAAAATCAGCTAAATGATTATTCGACCCCATATCTGATCGACCTATGCTGCTGGAACCTCGACCTCTCGGCATCTGATAAAATTATTAGATAATAATACGAGCATTTTACAAAATACTAGTATATATTATATATCAAACGTATTAATAATTCCGAACATGAAAGAAATTAGTTTTAAGAAAAGTGTGTTTTACAATATGAGTAAATTACATATATTTCAACCAAACTAATCACTTTCACTATTAAAGTTATCACCAAACTCATCTTTGTCTATATCTTGATCTGTGAGTAACTCTTCTTTTGTATCATCATTTATCTCGTCACCAAGTTCATCCACGTAATTATCATTAGGGTCATGCTACTAGAAATCGATATCGTCGAGTTGAATCGGAATGCGTGTATCTACAACTTCCTCTTGAAATAATTCTCCTGGTAGAGGCTCAATAAACTCAACATTTGATCTCGCCTTGATTTTACACGTTGCCCACCAGTCCAACTAGTCTCGTCTCAAACTTAGGTACACACAATAGTATACTTGTACAGCTTGTGAAGCAAGTACGAAAGGTTTATATCGATTGAACCTACGCTTATGATTGATATCGATAAGCTTATAATGTGGATGAACTTTTGTGCCTGTAGGAGTTGGATCAAACCATTTGCACTTGAACAATAGTGTGCTTTTCTCCATTTGGCTGGTGTATTTGAGCTACGAAATTTCTATGAGATGACCATAATAATCATACTCGGTTGCCCCATAATTTGACTCTTTAATGCATACTCCACTGCTCGATGCTTCTTTGTTAGATCCGTGCTCCAATGTGTGAAATCTATAACCATTTATCTTAAATCTGGTATACGTTTTTGCACATCTTGATGGACCCTCAGCTAGGCTCCTAATGTTCATGTCGATCACATTGTTTGAACGATCTCTAGCCTATGACATTGACAAGTTGTTTTTAATTTAGGAAATATATTAGATAAATAGATATGATAATTATATGATATGCATCTCGGTACTAAACGACTTACGTAATGTTTAAACCAATTGGCAAATTGATTTTCCAATTTTTCATTGAGCCTATCATCGGTAATATTTGGTTGGAGACGTTGAATGCTCTTCGTATAAATACTAAATCATTCATTACACAATTGAGCAAAAAAGTATTAGTGCACACACACACACACACACACACACACACACACACACACACACATATATATATATATATATATATATATATATATATTTACATATAAATTGAAAAGAGTATTCATACCTAACAAATTCTTGGATCTCCTCACAATTTAGCAACACGTATGTTCTTGCGGCGTTGTATTCTGTTTCGCTTAGATATCTTTTTCCCTTTGTATTAAACATCTCTCCACAGTTCTTGAACACTGAGGGAATTTCATTAGCGTCATCCACACTATTCTGACCGTCGTCATTTCTAGGCAAATTTGTTCTTTTAGTTGAAACGTGATCTTCAAAATAGTACGAACTAAAAGTTGATGCCTCATCGATCAGATATTCATTTGTTATCGACTCTTGAACACTCGCCTTATTTTACATCTTGTTCTTTAGTTTGCGAAGATACCTCTCGAACGGGTACATCCATCTATATTGCACTGGGCCAGCAATTCTCGCTTCATACGAAAGATGAATGGGAAGATGCTCCATCGAGTCAAAAAGACATTGAGGCAAGATCAGTTCCAGTTGACACTATATTAACGGAATGTCACATTCAAGTCGACTCATATCTTCGGTGCGAATGACTGTTGACGTGACATCCTTGAAAAATAGGCTCAATTTGGTTAGATCCTTCCACACATTCAGAGGAAGCAGTTCACGAAAGGCTATTGGTATCATCAACATTTGCATGAATACATGACAATAATAACTTTTCATCCTGATCAAATGCGACTCCTTCTTGTCGACGCAATACTCTAAATTTGATGCGTATCCATCTGGAAATCGAAGAGATTTGACCTAATTGCAAATGGTAGCTTTCAACGGCTTATCAAGTGTGTAACAGGCTTTAGGACACTTTTCCGACCCATCTGGTGCCAACTCTGAACGATTACAATACTCATTCAACTCTTACCTTGATTTATACGTATCCTTGGTCTTCACTTTGATAATCATCACCATGTTGAAAATATTATCGAACACATTTTTCTCAATGTGAATAACATCTAAATTGTAGTGAATTAGATTTGTCCTCCAATATGGCAGATCCCAGAAGATGCTTCATTTTTTCCAACCAGACGTTTGGGATACTTGCGCATTAACGAGTGCTGCATCCAGTTCGGTGACTTTCAGAAGCCCCAATTATTTTGTTTCTGCCAAAACTTCTATCCCCGAGTGGACTTCCAGCGGTGGAGTCTCGATAAATCTTCTTTTTTAAAAGCATCTTTTGTCTTTGTAGAACCATGATTGCTTCTTACTGCACTTAAGAGTGAAGGCATCTGACCGTTCCATACAGTAAGGACAAGTTGTTTGACTGACCGTACTCCATCCGGACAACATAGCATACGCAGGAAAATCGCTAATTGTCCACATAAGGACTGCTCGCAATTGAATTTTTTTTTTCTTATATATATCGTACGAGGGATCCCGAACCGTCCACAATTGATTTTATTTGGCAATTAGAGGTTTCAAAAATACATCAAGTTTGTCTTTCGGATTCTTTGGACCTGTTACAAGAACACTAAGGAACATGAATTGCTCTTTCATGCACATCCAAGGAGGCAAGTTGTATGGTGTAACTATGAAAGGCCACGTCTAATATTATGCGCCAAAAATCTCAAATGGTTGAAAACCATAGGTACAAAGACCCAATCTCGCATTTTGACTTTCAGCCGCAAAACTTGGATGAGTTTGGTTGAAATGTTTCTAAGATTCTGAGTCGGATGGGTGGCGCATAACATTGTCTTCAACCACGTGTTCATCATGCCACCTCATATCTTTGGTTGTAGCATTAGATGCGCACAACCTCTGCAGACGAGGAGTTAATGGAAAATAGTACATCTTCTTGTACGTGACACGAGCCTTCTGCCATTTTGTTTTGCCTTGACGAATGGGTTTAAACCGAGGCTCATTGCAGAATATGCAGCTTGTCAAATCAGAATCGTCTCTCCAGTAGATCATACAATTATTCTTGCAGTAGTCTATTTTCTCGATTGGTAAGCCCATACCTCTTACCAACTTCTTACCGTTGTAGAAGTTATCGAGTACGAGATTATCTTTTGGTACAATCTCTTTGATTAATTCACTCAATTGATCATAACACTTCTGAGATATATGATTCTCTGACTTCAAATTCACGAGATGGGAAACTAATGACAACTGAGTATATCCCTTGCACCCCGGATACAATGGCTGATTTCTAGCTTTCAACATGTCGTAAAATTTTTGAGCCTCAGGTTTCGGCGACTCTTCCATATTGGCAACCACGTCAAAATCGGGACCAGTTGCATCTTGAATCATATTAATGTACGCGTTTGATGATTCTTCAGAAGGGATGTAAAAGGGTCCTCCAGCATGAAAATCGTGATGACATCCAGAGGTGGCAGGCCGACTATCTCCGTGGTAAATCCATATAGTAATTCAGCTCGAACCCATGTCTAACCAAGTGGTACTTAATCTCATCGACTTTGAGGTAACTATTATTCCTACATCTATTATGATTACAAGGACATTTAAGTCTCTGTCCTTCCTCACAAGCAGAATGCTTGAGCAAATTCAATAAAACTCTCGACTCCATCCACGAATTGTGAGGATAAATAACCATTGTTGATTCGCTCGTACATCAAACTACGATCGGAACTCATCCCAACATTATACGGTTGTTATATTGATTTATCGAAAATTGGGCAGCATGAGGGTGGTTAGAAAACAATTAAATTTTTGGTAAGGCCCTACCATCCGAAAACGTGAACTTCCTGTAATACAGCGTCTTAGTATGTGAATTTTTGTTGACTAAAAATTTTGGCAGCTCCTCCCTAAGTACACATATATTGCAGTGCACCTGAGAACATAAGAGAGATACTGAACAAAGAATTTTATAATCAACAAAAAAAACATATAGATGAGATAAGCCATATTATAATCACGCTCTCAAACTGTCCAAAGAAGTGGACAATTCGGGATTTAGTATTGAATTCTCTATTCGATACTAAATCCCAAACAAGTCTAAGGTATATTGTTTGAGTGTAGATAGAAAGATTGTATTTTGGATTGAAACTATTTTAAACCTCTTTATTGGAGGGACGAAACCTCTCCAGCCGACGTCGTAAACCACGCCATCACAGACGTATAAATCAATCAATAAATCACATCATTTAAACAATATCTACAAAATAATATATATATGTTAAACACAACATACATGTACTGATCACCACGGTATTTCACCACCACCATCACAAACAATTTAAAACATTTTGAAAACCACCATCATTTTTAAAATAATTTTGAAAACCGTTATTGGAGGGACGAAACCTCCCGGCCGGTGCCGTACACCATCACCGACGTCTTCCCAAACCAATCATAACATCAATAATTCACAGTCAAATCATAACATACATTAAATTAACTTAACCGATTAACAAGGCAATTAAAAACCATAATCGCATACACATTAAAAGATAATTGCACAATCGAACTTTTAATGAATACTAACGAACCCTAATTGCACAGTCGAGCTTTTAATGAACACTAATCGAACCCTAATATTGATATATCACATTCTTTTTTGTACTATGCACCTGGCGTCATTGCTTATCACCACATGATCTCATTATATCAAACTCTTTTTTGTGACCCTTCAAGAATTTAAGCCCATTTCATTTGACCACCCCACTAAAGTTCACAAACCATAAGTTAGAAACGCACCACAAGAAGGCCTTCAAGAAAATGAAACTTGCATGGAGTTTGGATTTGTTAAGAAAAAGAAAAAATAAAAGTTTTATGAAAAATGAGAATCAATTTATGAAAATGTGGAGTAATTACTTTGAATTGTTTTGAAATGATATTTTTTGTGCATTGGGTAAAATGTATATATTTATTATGGATTGAAAATAAGACTTATGTAAGGTTGGAAATAATATAAAATATAATTATACAATATATTTATTATGATTGAAAATGTATATATTTATTACTAAATATTAACTTAAAAATAATAGAAAATATAATTATACATTAAACCATAAATTAAACTCTAATTATAAATTAAACCCTAAATTAAATACTAATTACAAATAAAAACTCACATAAATATCTAATTGCATAATTCATACATAAACCCCTAATTAAACTCAATTTATATAACAAAATAATTAAAGCATAATCCAAAAATTACAAAAAATTACAATTATATAAAATAATAAATAAAGAACAATAGCACATACCTTGGAGGTTGGAGGTTGGAGGCTGGAAAGGCGGCTTGAGGCGGAGCGACGGCGGCCTTCATCTGGAGCGACGGTCGGCGGAGCAGCTGGAAACCTCTCGAAGTGCATGAGCGGCTGGGAAATGAAAGCAGCATCTGGAGCTACGGCCGGAGGCTGGTATCCCGAAGCGGCTGATCGGTGGTTGGAAATGAAAGCAACGGCTAGGTTTTTTTTTTTGTTTACGCTTCTGTGGAAATGAAAGAAGCGGCTGCGCCCGCTGTTGTTTTAAGTTTTGGACTGAGGGCACACGTCCCCTCGGAAATTTCAGAGGGCAATTAGTAGCCCTTGGTTTTTCCGAGGGAATTCACGCTCCCTCGGAGATTTTTGCGATTTTTTTATTTTTGTTTTTAATTGATTAAAAATCGAGGGCCTATATTGGCCTCGGTTTTTCCGAGGGGATTCACGCCCCCTCAAAAATTTTTGCGATTTTTGTTTTGTTTTTTAATTAATTAGAAACTGAGGGCCTATATTGCTCTCGGTTTTTCTGATGGGATTCATGCCCCCTCAGAAAATTTTTGCAATTTTTTTTTGTATTTTAATTGATTAAAAACCGAGGGCCTATATTGCCTTTGGTTTTCCCGAGGGGATTCACGACCCCTCAGAAACTTTCGCGATTTTTCTAATTGATTAAAAATCGAGGGCCTTTATTGGCCTCGTTTTTTCTGAAGGGATTCGTACCCCCTCGGAAATTTTCGCAATTTTTTTTTTGTTTTTAATTGATTAAAAACCGAGGGCTTATATAGCCCTTTGTTTTTCCGAGGAGTTTCCCGCCCCCTCGGAGATTTTTGATATTATTTTTTTTCTGGTTTTTAAGTTGATTAAAAGCCGAGGGCCTATATTGCCCTCGGTTTTTTGGAGGGGATTCACGCCCTCTCGGAATTTTCGCGATTTTTTTTTGTTTTTTAATTGATTAAAAAACGAGGGGACACGACTACCCTCGGGTTTTTTCGAGGGAATTTTCCATCCCTCGATTTTTTGAAAAAAAATAAAAAATGTGTACTTAACGATCGACACCCAACCCACGTATTTCCATGACACGGAGACGCACTCCTTGCCGCCCCGTTCATAAAATGATAGGATTTATTTTTATTTTTTACTGTTTTTCTATTTTTTATTATTTTTGATTTTTTTTATTTAAATTCGAAAAAAATAGAAAACGCATACTTAACGATCGACACCCATCCCACGTGGTTCCAAGACACCAAGAAGTACCCCTCATCTTCCCGTTCGTAAAATGATAGGATTTATTTTTATTTTCTACGAATTTTCTTTTTTTATCGATATTTTTTCGATTGTTTATTTGAATAAATAAAATAGAAAATGCGTACATAACGATCGACACCCAACCCTCGTGGATCCACAACATCAAGAAGCACCCCTTGCCCCCTCGGAAAAATCACGACGCTTCGACGCTTCGCGTTTCCAACCGAAGGAGTTGATCGATCGATCGTATCTTTGGTTGTTGGTCGAATTACAAGACACTTTTGAATAGGCAAATGCTCGTTGCTATTTTTCAATCAAAATCGGGTTAAAATCACTCCACGTGCCTAAAATGATAAGATTTTTTTTATTTTTACGATTTTTCTATTTTTTTCCAATTTGTTTCGATTTTTTTTATTTTGTAAAAATCGAGGGATGGAAAATTTCCTCGAAAAAAACCGAGGGGACATGGCTGCCCTCAGTTTTTTCCGAGGGAAATTTCCATCCCTCGGTTTTCTCAAATAAAATTATTATTTTTATTTTCAAGAAACCGAGGGGACGAAAACCCCCTTGGAAAAAACTGAGGGAACATCTCAGCCCTCGGTTTTTTCCGAGGGGATTTTCGTCCGCTCGGTTCTTTTTAATTATTTTTTTTATTTTCAAAAAAACGAGGGGTCTAAAATTCCCTCTGTTTTTTCGAGAGGTATTTTTCGTCGGTAATATTTCCCTCGAAAATCCTTCGGTATTGCCTTCGGTAATTATGGCGACAAACATTGGCGCCGTGTTTCAAAGGGATTTTCTGAGGGATATTTTTTCCCTCGGGAAAAACCGAGGGAGATTTTTATCCCTCGGGAAAAACCGAGGGAGATTTTTATCCCTCGGTTTTTCCCTCAGAAAATACCAAGGGAAAACGTTCCCCCGGTTAACTATTTTTTTTTTTTTTTGTAGTGGATCTTCTGCATCAGGACAAGCAGTTTAAGTCCATGCTTCGTACCATGGACGCACCTTCGCCTCCGTCTGCTACTTTCATGGCCGACCAAGTCTCTCAACCATATGGGCAGTACTCCACTGGTTGTTCGAGGTCCAATTCGGGTGGTGGCCGATCCGGTGGTCAGCGCTCCACTGGTGGACGAGTATTCTCCAATAATAAGGTAATTCTGACAGACACTCGGACTCTGGGAGTGGCAATCGTCCTTACGTCCCACGCTGTCAAATATGCTGTGGGGTGCACTATGCTGACAAGTGTCCCCAATTCCTCAATCGTTGTAATGATGTTCCTTTTGCTAACTTGGCTCAAGCCTTCAATGCATCTTGCTATGTCACCTCGACGAACCCCGATTGGTATCTAGACTCTGGTGCTTCCGCTCACACAATGAATCAGCATTCTACTCTCGATAATTATCATTCTTATTTTGGTAATGGGTCTGTTATTGTTGGTGATGACAATTCTTTATCTATTTCGCATATTGGTTCGCGTGCATTGCTTGACAACGTTAAACTGCTAGATGTGCTTGTTGTGCCTCATATTATGAAAAGTTTGTTATCCATCAGCAAATTGACATCCGATTACCCCGTTGATGTTCTCTTCTCTGAAAAATCTATTGAAATTCAGAATCAGGTGACCAAACGAACTCTTGCTCAGGGTAGTTGTGAAAAGGGGCTGTACGTTCTTCATCGTGGCATTCCAGCTCTGGTCGCCGCTCTTCATCATAAAACCTTGAAAGCTAGCGTTGCTACGTGGTATGTACGTTTGGGGCATGTCCCATCAAATGTTATTTCTCTTTTTAACAAATTAGGACATTTGTGTGTTTCTTCTTTATTGCCAGACCCTGGCATATGTTCTTCTTGTCAAATGGTCAAAAGCAAACGTTTATCATTCAATTTAAATGAAAAACGTGCATCTACTGTGCTTGATTTAACTCACTGCGACTTGTGGGGTCCTGCAACTTTTTCTACAAATGATGGTTTTAGGTATTATGTGGTTTTTCTTGATGATTTCTCGAGGTTTTCTTGGATATTTCCGTTACGTCCCAAATCAGAATCTTTTGATACATTTGTTCATTTTAATAAATTCTTATGCAATCAATTTTCACGTAATGTTCAAATCTTTTAGAGTGATGGAGGTACTGAGTTTGTTAATAATCGGGTTCATGAGTTTATGTCTGCAAATGGAATTCATCATTGTTTATCCCGTCCCTATACGCCACAACAAAATTATAGTGCCGAATGCAAACATCGACAAATCACTGAAACAGGTGTTTCCATGATGTTTCACTCTCATGCTCATGTGTCCTTATAGTTTGATACTTTCTCTACTGCCGTTTATATTTTTAACATGCTTCCGTCTTCTGTTTTGGCAAATAAATCTCCATTTGAGGTCCTGTTTGGTTCTGCTCTTAATTATGCACTTTGTCATCCCTTTGGTTGTCGAATCTTCCTGTATTTATGGGATTATGCACCCAATAAGCTCTCCCCTCAAAGCAGTCCTTGCATCTTTTTGGGTTATAGCTCTTCGTATAAGGGCTTTCGTTGTTTATATCAACACTCGTCTCGGATTTATATCACTAGACATGCTCAATTTGATGAATCAATTTTTCCTTTTTCCATTCATTCGGGTTCTTCTACTTCTAAATATTTGGACATTGTCAGTTTTTTAGATGGAACACATTCTCTGCCTACATCGGCAACTCCATCACCTTCGGGATTACCTACTCCTGACAATCCACATCGCCACGTACATGTTCTCCTCGATGATCACAATGCAGTGGCTCCATCCGGTCGGATGGGTGGACCGGAAAGTGCTCCACTATGGCTCTATCCGGTGGGTCATCCGGTCAGACGAAGTGGACCGGAAAGTGCTCCAGTGGCTCCATCCGGTGGGACATCCGATTGGACAGGAGGATCAAAGATTTCTGCAGAAGGTCTATCCGATCGGATAGACGACTACAACCGCTTTCTTTCGGTCGGACGGAAGGCTACAACTGCTCGGACGATACTCCTTTGGCTTCATCCCGGGGGACATCCGGTCGGACAGGTAGATCGGAGAGTTCTGCAGAAGCTCCATCCAGTCGGACGAACGGTGCAACAGAGGCTCCATCCGATCGGACTCTCGCTGTTATGCCTCTAGCTTCATTTACACCACCCACCATTCATCCTATGGTTACTCGAGCTCAGGCAGGCATCTTTAAACCTCGCTATCCGGTTGATCTATCTTACACCGCTCTTCTTGGCTCTTTTAGCTTCTTCTGAGCCTCGGGGTTTCAAGTCAGCTGCTAAGTCCCTAGCTTGGTTGTCTGCCATGCAAGAAGAAATTGATGCTCTTCGTGCTAATAACACTTATGATCTTGTCCCTCGTCCACCCGATATGAACATTGTTTGTTCAAAATGGGTCTTCAGGACAAAATTTCTTGCGGACAACTCTACTGAACGTCACAAGGCTCGTTTTGTTGCTCAAGGTTTCACTCAGATCCCTGGCTCCAACTTTCATCATACGTTTAGCCTAGTTGTACGATCTGCCACTGTCCGCGTTGTTTTGGCTCTTGCTGTTCACCATGGGTGGCTTTTACGTTAAATTGATTTTAAAAATGCTTTCTTAATGGGGTTCTTACAAAGCCTGTCTTCATGGATCAGCCCCCTTGCTTTGTTGATCCTCGTTTTCCGGATCATGTATGTCGTCTAGAAAAGGCCCTATACGGTCTTCGTCAAGCTCCCCTTGCTTGGTTTCAGATCTATCTCCTCAGTCTCGGTTTATGCCAAAGTCGATCGGATACGTCCTTATTTCACTTCAATCAAGGGAGATCTACCATTCTTCTTCTCCTTTATGTGGACGATATCATCATCACAGGTGATGATTCAACTCTGCTTCAACGGTTATCTCTCGGACTCATCATGAGTTTGCCATTAAAGATCTTGGTCGTCTCAATTACTTTCTTGGTCTTGAGGTCTCTCACACTCCTAATGGCCTCTTCATTGGTCAAGCAAAATATGCCCATGACATCCTTGAGCGTGTCGAGTTATTGGAACCAAAACCCAAACATACGCCTTTATCCGCAAAGAACGTTCTTGTTCATGATGTTTCCGCATTTCGTGATCCCACGCTTTATAGATCATTGGTTGGGGCCCTTCAGTATTTAACCATCACTCGACCGGATCTTTCCTATGCGGTAAATCTTGTCAGTCAATTTCTTCAGTCACCGACTATTGATCATTATCAGGTTGTAAAACGTGTCCTTCGATACATGAAGGGCACGATTCATTTTGGCCTCTTCCTCACTCGTCGTTTGGACTCTTCTGTTGTTGGCTACTCAGATACCGATTGGGCTCGCTGTATTGAAACTCGTCGCTCTACATATGGTGACTCTATTTTTCTTGGAGGTAATCTTGTATCTTGGAGTGCCCAGAGCAACCTATAGTTGCCCGCTCCTGCTGCGAATCTGAATATCGTGTTATGGCATATACTGCTGCTGAGATTGTTTGGTTGATGAATCTTCTACATGAACTTCGGTCCTTCCCATTCTCTGGGCCACAAATCCTTGGTGACAACAAAAGTGCTATCTTCCTCAGCCAGAATCCTGTGGCTCACAAACGGGTTAAGCATATTGACTTGGATTATCATTTTATTCGAGAACTCGTCGGGAAAGAATGCTACGCATTTTGTTCCTTCTCATCTTCATCTTGCTGACATATTCACGAAGAATCTCCCTCGTTCAGCTCCGTTCCAAGCTTGGCGTTTGCCTTCACCCCATGCAATGTTTGGGGGGGTAATAAGGAAAAATAGCCAACTTACTGTAAAATTAGTGTATTTAATGTAATTACTGGGAAGTTCTACGGTGCCGTGAAGACACCATTTTTCACCTATTTATAATAATTTGATCAGTTTTAGGGTATAAATATTAAAAGATGGACGAATATAAATACACGGGGGGTTAGGAGTATGGTATCGTGAAGGCACCGTAATCATTTCCGTAGTTAGCAATTAAATTACTTTCTTTACTTATCCTCCCTCTTTCATGGGATGTAGTTCTAATTACTCACATATAAATACAAGTTTACAACAATCACCGATTAACCGGTTATTTTCATATCATTCACAATCCAACATGGCATTTATTTTGGTGCGGAATGTGTATAATTAATCAAAGCCAAGTAAAACTAGAAATTAGCATATTATAATCTTTTGTAGTGCAGAAGTGTCATTTCGTTCTTGGAGGTATGAAAGTACGATAGAATGGGAAATTCTTGTATTAATTAGAAAGTATTGTATATATATATATATATATATATATATATATATATATATATATATATATATATATATATATATATATATATATATATATATATATATATATATATATATATATATATATATATATATATGTGTGTGTGTGTGTGTGTGTGTGTGTGTGTGTGTGAGTTCCGTATTTAATAGTTATTCTCAATATGTAAGGGTGGCTGTCTAAGCCTAAATACTAGATAAATAACGAATCATTTTCCATTATGTTTAATTTGTAGTCACTATTAGGCAACTTAGCTGCTAGTCATGTCATGTTCATGTGGTTAAACAAGGACCTTAAATGTAATTAGAATATTTCTATCAATTCTGCAAAAAAAATCTTGTTAATGTCCTGATTCTTAATTCCTGCTGTCAGGCTTATTGACTTGGTTAACGGTTTACGGACCTTCATTCTTCAATTACAAATCTTCAAATTGATTTGCAAAAGAAAGAATATAATAATATAAGTAAAAACTTAAAAATTACTCTCACAGTTATAGAGGACAAATGAGAGATCTATATAACTATATATGTATGTTTTGTTTACAGTATTCAAATGGAATCATGTCATTACATGTGAACTTGTGAACTAGTGCTTTTATTATACTAGTGTAATAACCCGCGTATTACGCGGGTATATTAGAAAAATGAATATATAAATAATCAAAACTAATAATGAAATAAATAACATATATATATATATATATATATATATATTTATTTATTTATTTATGCAAGTATAATAATGATTTGGTGTTAGATATGACATTTTATTAAATAAATTATAATCAACTGTTTTTTTCACGTCCTTTGATTGTATAGTTACCATATAATAATATTTAAATAATTAAATGTAATGAAAGGAAAATAGAATTGATTTTATGGGAAAGAGATATTTTTTCACGTCATTTGATTGTGTAGTTACCATATAAGAATAAATGCAATAAAGAAAAACAAGTTTTTAATAGCATGTTTTGGAAAGAAGAATATGTATTGTATATATAGTATATGTACATTAATTTACACCAACATTTGTACTTTATAAAGTTGTGTAAAAGAACAACTTTACAATAGAAATAGGTAGAGTTTATATATTTTGATCACATGATAACCGAAGTAGTGTGACAAACAGTTTATTATATATAAAGAGACATCCCTCCTAATTATGGCTACATGGTCCAATTTTGGATATAAAATATATAATAATTATATATATAGCAATTTATCTCTATAATTTTAAATATAAAATTAATCTGCTATATATATATATATATATATATATATATATATATATATATAGCAAGTAATTAAGATATTTTGACTAATGAAGATTCGGTATCCTCATATATATTACTCCTAATTAATGTAGCAAGTAATTATATATCCCTCCTAATTAATGTTTAGAAAATTTATTTTAAGATATTTTGACTAATGAAGATTCGGTATCCTCATCTTGGTACGATTTATGATTTATATTATTGATTGTTATTGATTTAGTAAAAAACAGTGTTTACTTTTGAAAAACCTTAATTCTAGATATTTCCTAATTTAAAATTGAAAGTACATAATCTCGTAATAACTATGCAATTTTAATACTTCACAATATTGGTTTATATACTGAAACTATGTATGAGTCAAACTATTAAAGAACCGTAATTGTAGGAATATTCATTTAATGAGTCAAACAATATAAGATTTGAATTGTCATATTAAAAACGTTTACTTTGTTATAATTTTAGTTGTAATAAAATTACTTAAAGTATTTGAATTTGAATAATAAATATTTTTAAGATATATCTGTTTATGGAATGATGACGAAAACAATCCAATAATATATCTTTCCACGATAGGTTCTTCAATATTCTATAGTCATTCGAAAAATATTTCCATCATTAATAAGTATTGTTAAAAAGAAATCTTTTAACGAATTTAACGTTGCCCAACTTTTTTTTATTTAGATATTGGCTTGGTTTGAATGTTCAAACATTACATGTATGGCAATAATAGTGTAAGAAAAATATATTTATTCTGAAAGCACTGCATACCATAAGATGTAATATATTTATTATCGAAATCAAGTTTCCGAACAACAAATTGAAAAAAAGAATATCTGAAAACTAAATAAAAAAATGTATAAATAATTGCCAAAAAAAAAACACCTGCCACCCGATCTGAGAAAAAAAAAAAACTTATTGATAGATATTCTCTAACAATCTGTTTGCAAAATAGAAAAGCAGCAATGAATATACTGACATTACAGATAATGACATCAGGAAAAATAATGAAGCTGAAATGACACCAAATCCACTATGAATAAATTCATCATGAAAAAGAAGATCTGAAAAATATAAAAAAACGTATGAATAATTGCAAAAAAATAAAAAAATAAAAAAATTGAAAACCCGATCTTGAAAAAAAATGGATCTGCTTTTAAAATCGTACGAAGAATCCAAATAAAAACGATTAAATTCACAATACTTACCATAATAATTAAATGATATTAACAACCGAAGTGGATCTTTGAACCGAAATTGGATCTGAACAAACAGTTTGATCAATTATACCAAAAATTGGACATCGAATTTTTTTTTAAGAAGAAGAACATGGTTATTGAAAAAAAAGAGAAGAAGAAATGAAGAGAGAAGAAAATGACGAAAATAAGAGAAAGAATATTAGAATGAAAACTTGTGAATAATCAATTATGGGAAAAAGTCCTTATTTATACCCAATTAAAAAATTCCACTTTGGTAACAAAATATACGAACCATTAGAACCTGCCAACTAATAAACCGAAGCAATTGTTAGATGCCACATGTCATCCAGAGCTACGGTTGAATGTCACCTAGGTTAGGGCGTCAACAGTATTAACAAATAGGTGGATATCAACAGTGTTTTTATTATACAATCCTAATACTTTTAATTAAACAAGGAAATACACAAAAAATCTGATCCATCTATTTAATTAGATCTAAGGCCATAATTGACCATAGTTCACATATAGGAACATGATTCTCGTTTAAACCTAATCCTATATATATATATATATAGGGGTGGGTTCTTGTGGGAACCAGGCCCTGTGTGAGAACTGGGAACCGATCTCGGCCTTGAATTTTTATCAATCCAACAATCATAGTAAACTGTTTTATATAGGGGAAGAATATTAATTATACGGGTCGGGAGGCAATCAGAGGGTATCTTCGCCATTCCTCGTCCTCCTCGAAATCTGCTGAAATTGCATTTAATAAAATCATGGCCGTTCTTCAGCCATGGCTCAAAATCCCGTTTCCCTTTGAGATTTCCCACCAAATATCAGCAAATCAAAGCATCCTAGATATTTCGCTGTTCCACCAACGTGAAATATTTAGGCGATTTTGAAGATCTCACCTTCCTAACGAGAGTAAAGCGGGCATGTCCTTAAAACCGAAGGTTTTTAACATTAGGGTTAGGTTTTTCGAAGTCACATAGAATTATTGATTCGCGTGAGTTACAGCAAGTATGGGGAATGCAGCTCTGGAATGTGAATCTATGGGCCGTGCTAGAAAGCTACGGACGAGAGGTAAGATTTATCTACTATTTATTTTATATCATTGTTTTTTGTTCGATGTTTATTGCTAAATGGATTATCACTGTATATGGGATTTTTTTTAACAAATTATAATTTTTTTCATTAATGCTATAGGAAATGATTTTTTATGAAATCTGGTAGAGATTAATTTTGTGCTAGAAATCTTTCGATTTCCGATGAACTGGTTTTATACAAAATAGTTTTATAAAATAGTCATTGATTATAGTGGTCTGTCATATTTTTTTATATGAAACTTGCATATTATTGACGGGGAAAGGGAAAATCACTTGTTGTATACTGAAGTTTTTTGGATTGATGTTGTGTATTGGCGAGCGAGAAAAGTATTTGAGGCATGCTAAAATATTGAATGCAAATGTTATGTCTGTTTTTTTAGCATGCTTAAATAAAGGTTGCTAATTTTATGGTTATGGTTTGATAACTGAAATATATTTTCTGAATTGAATAATTAAATGTGGAAAAATTTGGGTAGGATGGTTAGCATTATAGGACTGATATAAACCTTGGGTTACTTATTCTTTCTGATGCTTCTACTTATACATTTTTGCTTATGTTCAAATTGCAACAATAATTATCTATATTATATAGAAATGTGTTATTTGTGTTGATGGTTTTTGCTAAATTTGTTCAAAGGTTATCAAAAAGATGATGATTATATTGTTAAAAAAAAAGTTGTATTTACATTTTTAGGGTTTGCAGATTAAATGCACTTACCCAAATTCTTTGCAAAATAAAGGTTTAAAAAGCTAGATTATTGATTTAGCATAATAAAAATTACTTTTGATGTGTAGTGAAATCACATATATGCTGTGGACACAAATTTAGACATAATTTATGCATTTAAAAAGGTTGAGTCAGAAGTTTAGACAGTTTAGCTACATTTACTTGTTTGAGTCTTGGTTTTTGTGTGTTGAATTTGCTAGTTTAATTATCATTTCTGGAATAATTAATTAAATCAGTGCTAAAATATAGTTAGCATTGTGCTCGTAAAAAAATACTTAATTGCAATCAAGTGGTGCAGTTTATGTAAAATACTGCAAGATGTATATTGAAGTGATTTATTTCTTCTCTCTGCTGGATAAGATGTAAACCTAGTTTCTCATTTTCCAATAGTAATTAGTATTATTTAGTTTGATGAGGTGTAGTTTCATGCTAAGAATATTTTAAGCATGCTTGAATAAAGATTGCTAATTTTATGCGTATGGTTTGCTAACCTCTGTCTTGATTACTGAAAATAAATTATTAAACATGCTAAAAAATAATTAAATAAATGCTAAAAATTAAATTTAGAGGCTAGATTCTTGATTTATCCGAATCAAATTACTTTTATCAACTTTCATCTGGTGGGGACACAAAATTAGCACATGTARTTTATGCATTTAAATTCTTGGCTTTCTTGTGTAGATATTGCTAATACAATTATGGTTACTGAAATAATTAATTAAATTAGTGATAATATATAAATTGTATTTTTTTCTGGTGAAATATATTTAATTGCATGCAAGAAATTGGAGAATGTGTAGTTTCATGCTAAGAATATTTTAATAATGCTTGATTAAAGATTGTTAATTTTAATTGTATGGTTTGCTAACTTCTTTCTTAATTACTGAAAATGGATTATTACGAATGCTAATAAATAATTAAGTAAATGCTGAAAATCAAATTTTAGAGTCTAGAATCTTGATTTAGCCGAATCAAATTACTCTTGATGTTTTATCAACTTTCATCTGGTTGAGACAAAAAATTAGCACATATACTTTATGCATTTAAATTCTTGGGGGTTTTTGTGTAGATATTGCTAATTCAATTATGGTTTCTGAAATAATTAATTAAATCAATGATAAATATAATTAGCATTATTCTGGTGAAATGTATTTAATTGCATGCAAGTAATTGGGCATTTTGGTAAAATTGCAAGATGTATGTTGAACATGGTTTATTCCTTCTTCCTGGTGGATCACATTTAAAACTTGTTTTCTGATAGCAATGTTATGTAGATATGCAGGATCATGTGGATCACATGTAGGTTGTTGATTTTAGAATATTGAAATACTAAAATGGCAAAATAACTTGTGTTATGATAAGTTATTTAGTTTGTGTATGAAGAATATTTTGATAATGCTTGAATAAAGATTGCTAATTTTATGTTTATGGTTTGCTAACCTCTGTCTTGATTACTGAAAATGGATTATTAAGCATGCTAAATAATAATTAAATAAATGCTAAAATTAAATTTAGAGTCTAGAACCTTGATTTAGCCGAATCAAATTACTCTTGACGTTTTATCAACTTTCATCTGGTTGAGACACAAATTAGCACATATACTTTATGCATTTAAATTCTTGAGTTTTTTGTGTAGATATTGCTAATTCAATCATGGTTTCTGAAATAATTAATTAAACCAATGATAATATAAACATTATAAAAAACCTAGTGTTCTGAAACCATTATTTTTGAATAATTTTGCATGCTAATAAGCTAGTGTGCAGTGTGCTAATYACTTAGTKTGCAGTATGGTAATTATATTTTGGTTGCTAATATTAGATTAARGAGGTGCTGAAATTGTGGTTACATTGTGCTAATATATATGCTATAATGTACCAGCTAGCATTGGAAGAATTATATAATGTGCTAACATTGTGACAGAATACGTGCTAGAAATATTTCTATAATTGTACTACATTATGAGAACATTATTTAATGAAATTGCATAAATGAAATATATGCTAAAATGTATTTAAAATTTTGCTAATAAGTGAGTACTTGTATGCTGAGTATAGTTGTAAAATAGATTATAATCTAATATTTATAATTTGATAGGATGTCGTCCATGAACAGCCAACTGGCGCAATGGATGCCAAATCATTGAGTACAGGGAAGGATATCTCGGGCGAAACAAGCCGTAAGGCAGTGACAAAGCATGGTGACGTATGTTACGGGATTTGTTAAACTTTTAATTTTTTGTTCGAATTGTCATGATTCCTGTATATACATGAAATATAATACTATTTAATACAGATTTTCAAGTACGTACATTTATATATATTGACATTAAATTTTATATTTTTTTTGGTGTTACTATTCAACATGGGCAGAAGATGATAGTTGTTCCAACCCACCAATTGGTGCGTAGGAACCAGAATGAGCTAAAGCAGACGGCAAAGTTCTTGTCACCATTCGTTCGCAGACGTATTGAGATGATAGAGCATTTGAATAAAAGCGAACGAGATTTTTATTTTTGGATAATGCATAATGAAGAAGCTGACTCGCTAGTCTGCACGCATTTATATTTCGTTGTTATTTTCAAAAATTGTATGTTTGGAAGTGAAATTCATTTGTAATATCATTTTTTGTAACTTTCTTTGCAGGAACGATGTATTATTCTCTAACGATAGGGTTGCACTAAGAAGACACGAGTTGAAGACAATAGGGGGTGGTTATAGTAATTTACAACTTCATAGTAATTTAGAATAACAACTTCATATTTCTAAGGGTGGTTGTTTTTCCAAAGAAATCGGCCATTTAAAGTTTGAATTAGTCAATATGCTAACTATAATATTTTTATAAAAGGGCTATAATAACTTGACTAATGTACAAGAACTACCTGTTTTAGTTTTTTCAATGTAGTCTTGTGCTATTTACTTTGAAATCACATGCATTGTTGTTGATAAGAGCACACAAAACGTATATTAAGTGCAGTATAAAATTTCATTACTTTGAATAATGTGTTAGTGACCGGAAAAAATACACACTCTTAAAAATTCTATGTATCTGCAACAACTTTAAAAATTAGTAATTAAAAACTCCAGTTTATGAGAAAAAAATAAAAACAAAAGGGAAGCTATTTCAGAAAAAATAAATAACAGTTGGAGCTTATGAAAAATGTCAGGAGCTAACTTGAAAATGAATAAACAAAATAAGAGAAAGAAATATGGGAAGAAGAATAAAAGTTTTTAATAGCAAATACTTAAAAGGTTGGGCTAGAATTGAAAAAAAAACTTAAAAGTTTGGGTATTTTTTGGCAATTCTCACTTAAACAATAACGCAATATGTAAAACAAGAACCACGAACACAATAATTAAATTAAAAAATGTATTTGAACACGATTATAAAGAATTAATATCTGCTTCTATTATAGAAAAACAAGTTCATCAACAAAACTTGTGGATTTTAAACTTATCTAATGATGAATTATAAAAACTACTGCCACATAATTAAAGGAATATACGAAAAAAAGAAAAACTTGTTTCATCTGAATCTAACTAAAATTTCAAAACTGAAAAGAAAAGCAAAAGGGGTGAACGTATGGCATTTTAATGCAGGTGATTTTGTTTTCCATATATTATTAAAATAAATATGGATAGTTATTATAATATCTTGGCTTGATTGGAAACAAAAAACGGCTGGATTGATTAATTTATTTAGGAATATCGGAAGAAAATACGTATGTGCCCTTTGCAATTATTAAGAATGTATTAATAATATAATTAGTTGAAATCATCTTGACCATAAAAATTATTTAATCTAATGGTTCATGTGGGTTCCTATAGTTCCCACATAGGGGATTGGTTCCCACATGAACCTAATCCTATATATATATATATATATATATATATATATATATATATATATATATATATATATATATTATATATATGTGTGTGTGTGTATATATATATATTTTGGATAATGCATAATGAAGAAGCTGACTCGTTAGTTCTGCACGCATTTATATTTCGTTGTTATTTTCAAAAACTGTATGTTTGCAAGTGAAATTCATTTGTAATATCATTTTTTGTAACTTTCTTTGCAGGAACGATGTATTATTCTCTAACGATAGGGTTGCACTAAGAAGACACGAGTTGAAGACAATAGGGGGTGGTTATAGTAATTTACAACTTCATAGTAATTTAGAATAACAACTTCATATTTCTAAGGGTGGTTGTTTTTCCAAAGAAATCGGCCATTTAAAGTTTGAATTAGTCAATATGCTAACTATAATATTTTTATAAAAGGGCTATAATAACTTGACTAATGTACAAGAACTACCTGTTTTAGTTTTTTCAATGTAGTCTTGTGCTATTTACTTTGAAATCACATGCATTGTTGTTGATAAGAGCACACGAAACGTATATTAAGTGCAGTATAAATTTCATTACTTTGAATAATGTGTTAAGTGACCGGAAAAAATACACACTCTTAAAAAATTCTATAATATCTGCAACAACTTTAAAAATTAGTAATTAAAAACTCCAGTTTATGAGAAAAAATAAAAACAAAAAGGGAAGCTATTTCAGAAAAAATAAATAACAGTTGGAGCTTATGAAAATGTCAGGAAGCTAACTTGAAAATGAATAAACAAAATAAGAGAAATAAATATGGGAAGAAGAATAAAAGTTTTTAATAGCAAATACTTAAAAAGGTTGGGCTAGAATTGAAAAAAACTTAAAAAGTTTGGGTATTTTTTTGGCAATTCTCGCTTAAACAATAACGCAATATGTAAAACAAGAACCACGAACACAATAATTAAATTAAAAAATGTATTTGAACACGATTATAAAGAATTAATAATCTGGCTTCTATTATAGAAAAACAAGTTCATCAACAAAACTTGTGGATTTTAAACTTATCTAATGATGAATTATAAAAACTACTGGCCACATAATTAAAGGCAGATACGAAAAAAAAGAAAAACTTGTTTCATTTGAATCTAACTAAAATTTCAAAACTGAAAAGAAAAGGCAAAAGGGGGTGAACGTATGGCATGTTAATGCAGGGTGATTTTGTTTTCCATATATTATTAAAATAAATATGG
>BMAC01000037.1:1194747-1232268 GCA_014905375.1 Phtheirospermum japonicum
ACAAGACTACATTGAAAAAAACTAAAACAGGTAGTTCTTGTACATTAGTCAAGTTATTATAAGCCCTTTTATAAAAAATATTATAGTTAGCATATTGACTAATTCAAACTTTAAATGGCCGATCGGCCATTTAAAGTTTGAATTAGTCAATATGCTAACTATAATATTTTTATAAAAGGGCTATAATAACTTGACTAATGTACAAGAACTACCTGTTTTAGTTTTTTCAATGTAGTCTTGTGCTATTTACTTTGAAATCACATGCATTGTTGTTGATAAGAGCACACAAAACGTAATATTAAGTGCAGTATAAAATTTCATTACTTTGAATAATGTGTTAGTGACCGGAAAAAATACACACTCTTAAAAATTCTATGTATCTGCAACAACTTTAAAAATTAGTAATTAAAAACTCCAGTTTATGAGAAAAAAATAAAAACAAAAGGGAAGCTATTTCAGAAAAAATAAATAACAGTTGGAGCTTATGAAAAATGTCAGGAGCTAACTTGAAAATGAATAAACAAATAAGAGAAAGAAATATGGGAAGAAGAATAAAAGTTTTTAATAGCAAATACTTAAAAGGTTGGGCTAGAATTGAAAAAAAAACTTAAAAGTTTGGGTATTTTTTGGCAATTCTCACTTAAACAATAACGCAATATGTAAAACAAGAACCACGAACACAATAATTAAATTAAAAAATGTATTTGAACACGATTATAAAGAATTAATAATCTGCTTCTATTATAGAAAAACAAGTTCATCAACAAAACTTGTGGATTTTAAACTTATCTAATGATGAATTATAAAAACTACTGCCACATAATTAAAGGCAATATACGAAAAAAAGAAAAACTTGTTTCATCTGAATCTAACTAAAATTTCAAAACTGAAAAGAAAAGCAAAAGGGGTGAACGTATGGCATTTTAATGCAGGTGATTTTGTTTTCCATATATTATTAAAATAAATATGGATAGTTATTATAATATCTTGGCTTGATTGGAAACAAAAAACGGCTGGATTGATTAATTTATTTAGGAATATCGGAAGAAAATACGTATGTGCCCTTTGAAATTATTAAGAATGTATTAATAATATAATTAGTTGAAATCATCTTGACCATAAAAATTATTTAATCTAATGGTTCATGTGGGTTCCTATAGTTCCCACATAGGGGATTGGTTCCCACATGAACCTAATCCTATATATATATATATATATATATATATATATATATATATATATATATATATATATATATTATATATATGTGTGTGTGTGTATATATATATATTTTGGATAATGCATAATGAAGAAGCTGACTCGCTAGTCTGCACGCATTTATATTTCGTTGTTATTTTCAAAAATTGTATGTTTGGAAGTGAAATTCATTTGTAATATCATTTTTTGTAACTTTCTTTGCCAGGAACGATGTATTATTCTCTAACGATAGGGTTGCACTAAGAAGACACGAGTTGAAAGACAATAGGGGGTGGTTATAGTAATTTACAACTTCATAGTAATTTAGAATAACAACTTCATATTTCTAAGGGTGGTTGTTTTTCCAAAGAAATCGGCCATTTAAAGTTTGAATTAGTCAATATGCTAACTATAATATTTTTATAAAAGGGCTATAATAACTTGACTAATGTACAAGAACTACCTGTTTTAGTTTTTTCAATGTAGTCTTGTGCTATTTACTTTGAAATCACATGCATTGTTGTTGATAAGAGCACACGAAACGTATATTAAGTGCAGTATAAAATTCATTACTTTGAATAATGTGTTAGTGACCGGAAAAATACACACTCTTAAAAAATTCTATAATATCTGCAACAACTTTAAAAATTAGTAATTAAAAACTCCAGTTTATGAGAAAAAATAAAAACAAAAGGGGAAGCTATTTCAGAAAAAAATAAATAACAGTTGGAGCTTATGAAAATGTCAGGAGCTAACTTGAAAATGAATAAACAAATAAGAGAAATAAATATGGGAAGAAGAATAAAAGTTTTTAATAGCAAATACTTAAAAGGTTGGGCTAGAATTGAAAAAAACTTAAAAAGTTTGGGTATTTTTTTGGCAATTCTCACTTAAACAATAACGCAATATGTAAAACAAGAACCACGAACACAATAATTAAATTAAAAAATGTATTTGAACACGATTATAAAGAATTAATATCTGCTTCTATTATAGAAAAACAAGTTCATCAACAAAACTTGTGGATTTTAAACTTATCTAATGATGAATTATAAAAACTACTGGCCACATAATTAAAGGCAGATACGAAAAAAAAGAAAAACTTGTTTCATTTGAATCTAACTAAAATTTCAAAACTGAAAAGAAAAGGCAAAAGGGGGTGAACGTATGGCATGTTAATGCAGGGTGATTTTGTTTTCCATATATTATTAAAATAAATATGGTTTTTGTATACAATTGTAGTGTTTTTTTTTTTTCTTAATTATTGTGCTTTTCAAAGAATAATGTAGTGCTCTTTGTAAACGTTGATATATGTCCAAAATACCAGTTTTAATTAATTAATGCATTTTTTACATTATTACCATGTTGACATGTCATGATCTCAACCATCAAGATTATTCAATCTAATGGTCAAGATGAGTCCCTAGGTTCACATATAATGACGGGTTCTCATTTGAACCCAACCATATATATATATCATCGCACATAACATACAACCTTCACATAAAAGAATCGAATGCACTATGCTTGGTGCACTCAGGTGCACCATATACCACCTCCTTATAGAAAACGTACAAATTAATTCCGTCGGAGAAAATCTTTGAATTAAGCCAATTTGAAGACAAATTTCACAGGAGATTTCAATTTTCTAGATTTTAGTATTTTCTTGCACCTAATATGGTAATTTAATAATAAAAATAGAAAAAATAATAAATATTAAGTAAATTTTACAAAATTATAAGATCAATTTAATAACATAAAGAGTTATACATAAATCATAAACAATTATATATATTAAGAAACAAAAGAAAGAGGCATTTAGGACAAATCCATTATGATAAAATAAGAATCATGTAGGTAAATTTCAAAAACTTAATTCAATCTTTAATATTTTGGAAAATAAATAATACATTTTCCAAATAACATGTATATTATGTGTAACAAAAATCCTGTCAAAACCAACCCCCCACTTTGGAAAATAAATAATACATTTTCCACTTTTTTCCCCTTAAATCACATAGTCTGTATGTTCATGCGTAACCTTCTAAACTCTTTTTCATTCCTAAATCGTGGAAGTTAGTCGTTGATGTCTCATGAAAGTTGTTATTTTATTTACCTCCTAGCCTCCTGTAATTACATCCCTTAAATCTTATCATTATCTATAACCACTTTAAATCTAAGAGTTCTAATTAAGTGGAGAATGGTACCTTCACGACACCGTAGAAGTTCCCTAAAAGTTGATGTCTCATAAAAGTTGTTATTCTATCTCTTAAAATTATATATATCTGCGAACTAGTACTTTTATTATATATCAGCAGTACTTGTATTATGCAATCAAAGTGTTTTATTAATATTTTCAGTTATACACACCAGTAGTGTTTTTATTATACAATCATAGTTCTTTTAATTAAATAAGGAAATACACAAAAAATCTAATTCATCCATTTGATTAGATCTAAGGCCCATAATTGACCCTAGGTTTACATATAGGAATATGGTTCTCATTTGAATCTACACTCTCTCTCTCTCTCTCTCTCTATATATATATATATATACACACACACACACACACACACACACACACACACACACACACATTTGAATCACCTCAATTGGTTTTCATATGATATAGTTATAGCAGAAATACTAAAACTCTTAAAAAAAATCACTACATTCGTGGAAATTGAATTTTTGTTGATTATTTGCCTTCGATTTCTATGTCTCGTCATTATACCTTTTAAGTTTATTTTTCGTCCACATGTGTCATATGATCATTTGATTAGGGTTAAAATAATATTTACTTCAAATAACACCAAAAATAGAATAAAATATAAAATTATACAAAATTAGCAAAGTGTAGTATTTTCTAGAAATAAAGAATTAATACATATGAGCTTGATATTTGCACTATTAATATATAACATACTAAAAATAATGTTTGTGTAATAAGTGCAATATCATAATTTAACACCAACTCCCCGAAACACTTACCAAGTTTATTTTGTATTTTACTTTAGTGCGTTCCTCTTCATCTAATTGGAGAGGCATATGTTATTTTCTTTGTCGTATATTGAAAAAATATATGTAAAAAATATAATACAAAAAGGGGAGAAAATATCCGAAATCCAATGGCTCGTGGACTTTGGTAATACCACGTATTATATAGCGCTCATGTAGTCCTCATATCACCATGTCAACTTTGACATGGCAAATTATAATTAGTCGGTTGATAGGACCCAATGTAGTACTCACTAATAAATGAACCTATATTGAGTTGATAATTAATTGGTCAGTACATTAAGTTATATATTAAATTCCTTCTTGATCAATCACATTGTATTATGTTAATAAATTTTAACACAATATTCATGGAGCGTCATAGTTTTTCTCGATACTGCCCAACTCTCTACGCTCAATTAATTAGGCGCATGTTCATGATTCACATTACAAGAGTTGCCTAAACTTTAAAGGAATAATTATATAATGGTCCATCTTCTACACGAGTCTTTTAATTATTTTCCGCATTTCTACGATTAATATGTTTGCTATTTTATATATATAGATCAAGTTTGGTATCAAACATATGGACGAGCCAATGAGCAAACAAGAAAGCCATAGGCTAAACCGCTATTACATTAAAAGAATAAAGAGTAAACCACCTAGCTAATCATATATGGTCGACCCTATCTCTGTCATAATATTATGTATAGAAGTTTCATGTTCTCAGCAAGTAAAATCGATACTGTTGCAACCTTAATTGACAGGATATGTTAAAGTATTTGAAAGATTATGGAATAATTTCCTTGGTCTTTCTCGTTCCTTTCACCCAGTATATATATAACATATATGCCTGACAAAGTCTTTCTCATTCCTTTCCCCAGTTTATACCTGACAAAAGGCTCGACTGTAGGCTACCAATTAGGAAATAATATAAACTATACCAAATATATGCTTAAGCTATTTAAACTATGTTTAACTAAAATATTAACAATATATTTAACAAACACCCGCAGTCGTAGCGGGAGGTTGGCGAACGCTGAGACTGTCCCGAAAATCCTCAAATAAAATTAGCGGAAGACCTTTCGTGAAAATATCCGCTATCTGAAATCGTGACGGCACATGAAGAACCCGTACTACTCCGCATGCAACTTTCTCACGGACAAAATGGATATCCATTTCAATATGCATCGTACGTTGATGTTAAACTGGATTCCCGAATAAATAAATAGCACTCACATTATCGCAATACACAAGAGTAGCTTTTGGAACCGGGCAATGTAACTCCAAGAGTAAGTTCCGAATCCAACATGAGTCGGAGACCACATTGGCCACCCCACGATACTCGGCCTCGGCACTCGACCGAGACAATGTAGGTTGCCTTTTTGACGACTAAGATATCAAGTTATCATCCAAAAATACGCAGTAGCCAGAATTAGATCGTCTCGTGCAGGGCACCCTCCCCAATCGGCATCAGTGTATGACACCAGAGTAGAAACAGAAGAGAAATATAGATGAAGACCGAAATCCAATGTACCCTGAATATAGCGAATAATCCGCTTGAGAGCGGACATATGATCAACCCTCGGATCATGCATATGAAGACAAACTTGTTGCACGTCATAAGAGATATCAGGCCGTGTAAAAGTGAGATATTGAAGGGCCCCCGCAAGACTTCGATATAGAGTAGGATCATCAAATGTAACACTAGATGTAGCACTAACCTTTGATTTCGAATCAACAGTGGTAGTGGAGGGCTTACACGAAGCCATCCCAGCCCGATCTTTTATTTCTTTGGCGTACTTGCGTTGTCAAAGAAATATACCGCTCTTATGTCGAGTCACCGCAATACCAAGAAAATAATTCAGAGGGCCAAGATCCTTCATAGCAAATTTAGAGCTAAGAAGAGCCATTATAGAACGCCGCAGTGCATCGGAAGAAGCAGTGAGAATAATGTCATCAACATATAATAAAATAAAAGCTATATCTGACCCTTTGCTGAAGATGAACAAGTAATTATCACATTTTCTATTAACAAACCCAACAGACAAAACATAATCAGCAAAGCGCTTATACCAAGCGCGGGGTGCCTGTTTGAGACCATACAACGACTTACGTAAGAGATAAACATAATCGGGATGATCACAGTCTCTGTAACCCAATGGTTGATGCATAAAAATTGTTTCCTGTAACTCTCCATGAAGAAAAGGATTTTTGACATCCAATTGATGTATAGGCCATGCTTTCGAAAGAGAGATATTAAGGACAGTGCGGATGGTAGCCGGCTTCACCACCGGACTAAACGTCTCACCACAATCAATGCCAACCTGTTGTGTTTTGCCATCACCTATAAGACGGGCTTTACGCCTCTCAAAAGTACCATCAGATTTAACTTTATGAGTGAAAATCCACATAGAACGAATTACATTAACATGCGGTGGACGGGGCACCAAATCCCACGTATTATTTTTAATAAGAGCATTATATTCATCATCCATGGCCATTTTCCAATTAGGATCACTAAGAGCCTCGATCGGATTTCGAGGTAAAGGAGACCTCTCAATCGCGGTGTGCATGGAATATTTTTTATTAGGCTTATATATTCCATGTTGGCTACGGGTCACGATCCTATGCTGTTGGGGAGAAATATGAGGAGGAGATGGACCGATTTGTGTGTGGGCAGGAGGGACTGGTGATGATGGGCCAATAGGGGAGGTAGGCCCACTAGGCATAGCGGCCCGCTGAGTAGACTGGACCAGTATGGGGGAGCGAGAGGCTCTGCGAGGATGGGCCAGAGGCGGGCGGTTTGGGCTAGGAGGAGACGAGGGGGTTGTGGACGGTCCATGATTGGGGTCACTGGGCAAGTCGGGTGGACCAAAAGACGTGAGATGATGAACGACATATAGGGAGAATCCGTCGTCAAGAAGATCATAATTATGGGATTTTGGGGAAAGCAAATTAGCAAAAGGGAACTCATGCTCATCAAACAAGACATGGCGACAAATAACAATTTTATGAGATGACAAATCATAACACTTGTAGCCACGATGGTTGGTTGGATACCCGAGGAAAATACAAGGATTAGACCTTGGCTGCAACTCATGAATAGTCGTAGACGGAATGAGAGGGTAACACAAACACCCAAAAACCCGAATATGAGACTTATTGCCCAACAATTTACTTGGAAGCACATTAAGAAGATAAGTGGCCATTTGGAGAGCATGATGCCAAAATGAAGGGGGAAGAGATGCATAAGCAAGAAGACTACGAGATATATTATTTATGGTCCAAATTTTGCGTTCAGTCTTCCCATTTTGAGAAGAAGTGTGTGGACAAGAGAGACGAAATGACATGCCATTAGTTTTACATAAATTCCAAAAAGAATTATTATCAAACTCCCTACCATTATCACATTGCACATTTTTGATATTACGCTCAAATTGAGTAGAAATATGGGCTGTAAAGGCCAAAGAAATATCATATACATCAGATTTCTGACCTATAGGAAAAGTCCATAAATATTACGAAAAATCATCAAGAAATAGCACGTAATATCGATGTCTCGAAGAACTCAAAACAGGAGAGGTCCAAAGATCACTATGTAAAATATCAAATGGCAAAGTAGTATTCGAAGAAGAAGAAACAAACGGCAACTTAATATGTTTACCAAGAACACATGAACCACAAATACTCGAAGTAGAAAACTTATTAAAATCAATGTTTTTATTCTTCCTAAGCACATCTAAGATATGAGACCTCGGGTGACCCAAACGATTATGCCAAAGCTCAGGAGAGATGGTGGCAAAGGTAGAAGATGAAGCTTGATTGTTGAGAGATGAGGAAAGAGGATAAAGGTCGCCTTGGCTATCACATCTCATTATTGACATCCTCGTCCGATAATACTTCAATGAAAACCCAAAAGGATCAAACTCCACAAATACCGAATTATCTTTTGTAAGTTTTCTAACTGAAATGAGAGTTTTAATCAGTTTAGGAGCATGAAGAACATTTTTAAGAGAGAGAGACTGAAACGGGGGAGACATAGTCGTGTGACCATAGCCAAGAATTGGAATAGTGTGACCATTACCAACAACAATATTATTATTAGAATGATTGCTCAGATTAAAATAAGACGTGAGATTACCGGTAGAGGAAGTCATGTGAGATGTAGCACCGGTATCCATGTACCATGATGGGTTGGGCTGGTTAAGCGACATGGTGTGCATTGCTGCCTCGATGTCGGTGGGAGCATACGAACCAGACGACCCATGAGAATTAGGCGATGTTGTTTGATGGACATAGGCCTGCTGAAATGGGCGTGGGCCGAGCACCCCGGCCTGGCGCTGTGGAGGGGTATTGGGCCTGGCCTATCCTTGATTTGGGAATGGACAAGAAGGAATGGGCTAGGCTGGATTATACCAGACCTATGGAGAAGCTTTCTACTGCTGTTGCGAAAAAGCTTGCTGCTGCTGTTGCGAAAAAGAGAGCCCACCGTGGCCACCAGAGGACTGCCCTAGACCACCTCCTTTTCCACTGGTCGAGTACCGTGCACCACCGACGTTCTTCCGACTACCCCCGGTGTTGCGCCGACCACCACCAGAATTTTGTGCGCCAGTTTTTCCCTTCGAATTTACTGATTTCTCAGATTGCGGGGACCTATCAGCAAACGAAGCGGCTAGCAAAGCAGAGTCTGTGGCTGCGTCTTTGGCCAGCCCGTCCTCCTCAAGAGTGAGCATAGACCGAGCCTTGTAAAAGGGAGGAAGGGGGTTACTTTGATGGGTCAACGTACCCACTCCGCGGTACGGGTGTGTAAGATCCCCAACCAATTGTAATACCATTCGACTGTCGGACACCGGATCCCCAACGTTCTTCAATTGATCGACGAGCGATTTGAGACGCTGACAATAAGATGAAACGTTAGGGAAATTTGCCATAGAAGTAGTGGAGAAGTCTTGCTCCAAGGCAACGGCACGAGTGTTGATTATCTCGAAATATATCATGCAACTGATCCCAAGCCTCCATAGCCATCGAGTCGGGATCAATAATGGCGTGTAGCAATTCATTAGAAATGGTAGCATAAATCCACGAAAGAACCGTGGCATCCAATAGTGACCATAACTCCTTCTCTTTCTCTGTAGAAGGAACCGTCTCCTTGCCTTTGGCCGGAGGAATGATATGATCAATCACCTTGGTCGACCAGGTGTGAATCTTGAAGAGTTCCGCCCACGTCGAATATTGAACGTTTTCCATTTCAAGGACAATGGAAACATGATTCTTGATGTTCGATACGGCAAGAGCCGGATGAAAATAAGATTTTTGTGAAGCCATGGGAGAAGAGAAGAAGGAGTGAAAGAGAGGAAGGAACAATGGGGAAGGAACGCAGAGCTAGGGCAAGCGGAAGGCAGAGAAAATCCCTAGACAAACTGATACCATGAAAGATTATGGAATAATTTCCTTGATCCTTCTCATTCCTTTCCCCCAGTATATATACAACTTATATGCCTAACAAAAGTCTTTTCTGTAGGCTACCAATTAGGAAACAATATACATTATACCAAATACATGGTTAAGCTATTTAAACTATGTTTGACTAAAATATGTACAATATATTTAACAGTAATTTGTGTTAATTTCTTTTCCTAATTTACTACGTTTTTCACAGTATATCGTATTAAATTTTTTTTGTGATAAATTGATATACAAATTATAAGAAATTTGTAGTTTGCCATCCAAACTAAAATTATTATGATTTTGTATTAAAATTGGATGATGTCACACAATCTGATTGTGCCATGAAATCTGATTTTGGGAAAAAATCACAAAATATTTGGTTTACGATTCAAACTGTAAATTACTCATAGTTCGTATGATTTTACCACACTTTTAGTGTGATGATTAAAAAAAACATGTTTATTTGTTATACCCTATCTACCCGCAAGCGTACGATGTAAATGTAGTACACGGTGAGCAAGGTCGGTTACCAAATATTAGAAATTGATAATTAATGTTATCAATCAATTAAATATACTTAAACAAATATAAAAAAAGGTGTTGTTTTGTCGCTACAAACGGCGAATATAAAATAAACTAATTAACTAATTTACCAAGAACAAAAGTAAAAAAAAGTAAGAATAGGGGTTTTCAAATGAGACAGAGGTGTTTCGGGGTTTGGGATTTGTTATGGTTGCTAAACCTAAGGGGATCAAAATGGCGGAGATCGGCGGAGAAGGAGAAGAAACGAGTTCGATTTGGGGAGAAGGTGAGGTCTTTGGCTTTTCTGGTAGGAAGGAAGGATCGGAGCAGATAAGGGAAGGAAGTGGAACCGGGCCGGGTTAATGGGTACCGGACTAGAAATGGGGTTGGGCTGCTGGGCTGTTTGGATCACATGGGCTGCAATAATCAATTTATATTATTGGGCTCCTATCTTATCTAGTTATTTTATTTTGTTGCATTAGGTTACATTATGCTAATGATCACCCCCCTTGTTTATAAATAGGGTGAGAACATTTGTGGCTTGGCAAGCAAGCAATTACATAATTCCTACTTACCAAACTCTTCCTATTTCTCTCTAATTTCCCCCCATTTCTTCATCCGAATTATAATCTGAATTCAAGCAAATTACATCAAAATTTATAAATATTACAATAACCCAACATTTGGTATCTAGAGGCCATCCTTCCTTGGCCATGGTTGATGGTACTAGATTGAAGGACCTACAAGAAATGCAAAAGAAATTAGAAATTAATCTTCAAGCAAAAAATTTGAAAAGAACAGCAAAAGAGCAGGAAACACAAGAACAATTTACTGGTACAAAAACTGAGATGCAGGAGTTAAGAACATGGTTTATTGAAAAACTGGATCATCTCACCAAAACCCTAGCAACTATGCAGTTGCAACTTCTCAACATGAGCAAGAGCAAGGCACCAGCTGAAGAAGAATCTATTTTGGGGTCCCCCTATTCAGACCATGTTCATGAAGGAACACAGTCAAGAACACAGACAACAGCCAGAGGCAGAGTAATAGTATAGCAACAAAACACCCAGATCCTTAGACCCTTACCTAAGATCGATTTTCCCAGGTTTGATGGTTTGAACACTAGAGCTTGGATTCTTAAATAAAATGGGTATTTTAAACCAATACCCAATATTCCTGAAACACAAAAAGTCACACTAGCCACCATGCTCTTTGAAGGAAAAGCTGCCCAATGATTTCAAAATCCCAATTCAAGGGGTGCTGACCTCACATGGCAACAATTTATAGAGGTTATTTTTGCTAATTTCTATGAGCTAAAGGAAACTAGAATTATTGGAGAATTTAACAAGTTGAAACATAGTGGTTCATATGCTGATTATGTTGAGCGATTTAAGGAATTGAGGGCCTGTATGCTGATGCTAAACAAGAGGGGATACACAAGATTATTTCATAGCAAGCTTCATTAGTGGGCTGAATGAGGACCTATAGGCTTTTGTGAATATGTTTGAACATAGCACCCTCCAACAAACCATAGAACTGGGGAAGAAACAATTACTGACCTTAGAGGCAATTACAAAGAGAGTTAAAGTGCCTAACAAGAATTTTTCTCCTACTCATTACCCTAATAAAAGAGGCACTACACCCACTAACCCTAATTCTTAGAGACATATCCCTCCTGTTCAAGGAAAACCCCCTCCTAAACTACTTACATTAGCAGAAATGGATGCAAGGAGAGAAAAGGGACTTTGCTATAACTGTGATGAGAAGTTTGTGGTTGGACACAGGTGCAAACATGGGGTAAATTACATGATGGTGACTGAAGAGTAGGAATTGGCCTACTTAAACACAAATCTTAACTATGAAGAATCTGAAGGTGAGTTGAATGCTGTTGAAGAGGTACATATGTCACTCAACTCTATTGGAGGAGAAAATAGTCCCACAACAATGAGGTTTGTGGGGTATTATGGGGACAAGCAATTGCATGTGTTGTTGGATTGAGGAAGTAACCTGAGCTTTATTACGTAATCAAATGCCAGGGAATTGGGATGTGACTTAGGACCCACCAAATCCATATTGGTTAAGGTGGCTAATGGGCATAAGTTGTTGAGCTCTCAACAAGCAGTAGGATTCACATGGAAAATGAAGAATTACACATTCAGGTATCCTCTGAGGCTCCTGAAACATGAAGGATGTGATCTCATTGTTGGGGGTGATTAGCTTAAGGAGAATACCCCTATTGAGTTAGACTATGATGATATGCCAGTCACTGTGAATCTTGGGGGAAAAAGAATCAGGATGAAGGCTCTAACTGAAACAACCCAATGCCAACTCATCACAGAACATTCCCTTTTTTAATTGCTACATAATGAATTTGAGGAAGAAGTGGAGGAAGTGTATTAAGCCAGGTCTTAAGGAGGATAAGGAGTTGTATGACTTATTAGGGAGATATGAAGATGATTTTAGAGATCCAGAAGGGTTGCCACCCAGCAGGGGGGTGGAACACTAGATAAGCCTTAAACCTGGGAGTGTACCTAAACATCAATACCCCTATAGAACCTACCACAACCATAAGGATGAAATAAAGAGGATTGTGCAGGAGTCACTAGATTCAGGAATCATACAGAATAGCAAGAGTCCATTTGCCTCCCCTGTGCTATTAGTGAAAAATAAGGATGCAACATGGAGAATGTGTGTGGACTACAGGTATTTGAATGAGCTAACAGTGAAACATGATTATCCTATTCCTATCATTGAGGAATTGGTGGATGAACTCTCTGGGGCTAAATACTTTTCTAAAATTGAACTAAGATCAGGGTATTTTCAGATTTGATGAACCCTGAGCACAGGTACCTCACAACATTCAGCACACATCATGGCCACTTTGAATACATAGTGATGCTTTTTTGGCTGTGCAATGCCCCTGCTACCTTTCAATCCCTAATGAATCAGGTTTTTAAAGGATGTTTGAGAAAATATGTCCTTGTTTTCTTTGATGATATACTGATCTATAGCAAGGAGTGGGAGTCAATCATACAAATATTTTAAACCTTCTCTCGAAGTGCTTAAAACATGTTTCTAAATGTGAGATACATTTTCAAGATCACGTTTAAAACTCCCAAAAAAGCTTTAAAATTTTATTTTACTTCACTACTAATCTCAAACCTACGAGTCTTATAGAGTGACTCGCATTTGAAAACACAATATGCTAAGATTCTAGTGAAACGCTTGGTTTAGACAGTGCGAAACATATGAGGACACCTATGGGATCAAGTCAAAAGTTGTCAACGGATGGTATTAGTGAGGGTGTTATCACACTTTGAATAGAAGCATGATACGTAGTTTATTGTACTTAACTGCGAGTCGACCCGATAACATGTATATTCTGTGTCTGTGTGCTCGGTATTAATCAAGTCCTAAAAATACTCACCTTAAGGCTTTTAAACGTATAATTAGATTTATTGGTGGAACATATAATTTAAGAATATGGTACATTAATGACACTTGAACAAGACTTGTAGTGTATACTGACTCTGATTGGGCTGGTGATGTTGAAGATAGGAAGGTCAGGACTGGGGGTAGTTTTATTTTTTTATTTTTAGGAAATAATCTTGTGTGTTGGTATTAAAAAAAAATTATGTTTCATTGTCTACAGCTGAAGCAAAATATTTAGCTGCAGGTAGTACATGTGCCCAGCTACTTTGGATGAATAAAATCGTAAAAATCTCAAAAAACCTAGTCCAATACTTTCGAACAAAACACATAGACATTAGACATCATTTTATCTGAAGCACAAACGATTGTTAATTGTCAACTTAATATGCAATGATGAATTACAAACACAAAAATAGTAAAGGGATCATACAACAGTGTAAAACTTTTTCAATCAACCAAGTATTGTTGCGATTCAATTGAATATATATTAATCAAAATAATTTAACCATTCTCTCGATGTGACTAAAGTGTGGGTTCTAAATGCAATACGCATTGCCAATTGCACTAGAACTCCTAAAAGATTAAAAGATATTAAAAAACTATAATCTCAAATCTATCAATCTTATTGATTAGAGCATTTTGAATTCATGGTTCTATCAACAAACCTCATCTCTCAATTCATGATTTGTTAAAACTAATAAGCATAAAATATATCAAGCTATTACACATATGTGTCAAGAATAAAAAATATTCAAAGGACCAAATGCTTGATTGAAATAAAAGCTCAAAATATTAAACGTTCATCATTTATCAAACTCCTGAATACTATAACATTAATTACACATTATTAAATATTGTCTATGCATTTCATCGTACACATAATATTCATAAATAAAAATAAAAAATGATAAATTATAGGATAATTATGGATCTTTTGATCCTCCCGATCTTCGTATTTCTCCTCAAATCTCCTTCAATCTCTCTATGTCACACTTTTGGAGTATTTTTGGTGGTGAGTAATGATTTCCCCAGATGAAAGATGTTAAAGTATGTTTAAGATGATGATGTATCTGGCCAACTTCTTGGCCCTCCTTTTATAGTCTAAAATGGAATCACAACCTTTAATCCTGATTTGGTAGTGTCTCTTAACATTTCTGGACCATTATCGGCGCGGTTATCGACCTATAATGGGGTTGCTAATGGTCTTGTTGAAAATGGTCTACAGCAGCGGGCCAAGTATCGATTGTTAATGGGGTCGCTAATGGTCTTCTTGAAAGTGGCACATGGTAGCGGGTTCAAGTATCGACCGCTAATAGTCTTATAGGTTCCATTGACTCTTTGACTTTATGGGCTTACTCCATTCTTGGCCATATGTACTATTTTCTTCACTTTCTTCAGTCAATTTCATCATTCTTATAATCTTTAAACTCAATACATCCAAAACGACTCCAAAATCCTTTTAAAACAACATAAAACAACCAAACACGCAAATGTCCAAATAATAGGAATGAAAGTAAAACGATATTAAAAACGTACAAACGGTAGTTGAAACCTAATTTAATAAGTCCCAATATGTACGAAAACACATGTTATCATTTATCCCAAAAAATAGTTTATTTGGTAAATTGTGAAAACGGCCATTGTTTAGGGGGTGAAATTTTTTTTCCCAAGTATTCATATATGCATAGCATACCAATAAAAAATTGGATATGGAAATTTTATGTTCCACAAATTTATTCTTCTTTTATTTTATTGTATCTAGTAAGCGACACATACAAATATAATTTTCGCATTATTCATTAGAGAACAATGTAAAAAACAAAAATCAAACTCGATAATTAAGAAATCATAAGATGATGAGTGTCAAAGAAGTGCGATAAAGATCTATCAAACAAGACCCGCTACAAAAAAAAAAAAGGAAAATCTCTAGCATAACTTAATGACACTTTTCGAAAAAGTATATATCATTAAAATAAAAAGGAAAACAATGCATTTTAGAAATACTAGTGTAACAGTCGTGATTTTCTCAGGCAAATATAAGAAATGCAAAAAAAGAAAAAAAAAAAGGTAAAATTTATCAAAAAAAAAATAATAAGAAATTAAGAATGCGAATTATCAATATAAAAAAAGAAACAAATATTGTTTTCTTTAAATTCTTAAAAACTTCTTCGTAAACTACATTTATTGTCGTATTCACAATGATGCCATCTTCGTGCATCTTTGAATCTTCAACCATTTACGGTTCTTAACTCAAAAAATCATTATATAAAGTTGAATATAGCTGAACACTGGTCTTGAAAAATATAAGTCAACGTTGGAGAAAGTTTACCCCCAACTCTTATTTTGATAGTCATTGCAAAACAAACAATAAGTGGCAACTGACTTCTCTAAAATTTGAATGACACCCCTTCTATCTAAAAGACTTAATGTCATGCGTGGAATGTAAGCCTTAATTCCAATATTATTGTGTGACATAAGTATTTATTCATCTCCAAGTTGGTTAACAACCAATGTTATAATTTTTCCTTATCCATATTTCAAATCAACATATAACCTACATTCCAATTTGCAATTTCAAAATATAATTAGAAATTCCTATGCACTTTATCGTATTAAAAAAACTTAGTAGAGTGCACTTGATGCCGACCTTCTCTGTTTGCATACGTTTTGAAAATGGTAACATTAATAAAATATTCTCTTTCATCACCCGCAATTATAAGCATATCACGTATTCATTAACTTTTTAATGCAATTTGTTGGTGCAATAATGTCTCTCTTAACCAAAAAAAGTGATTTCCAAAATATTCTATAATATAAAGATAAGATTTATTTGTTGGTGCAAGAATAGCAACATGATGTAGTTTGAATATCCACTTCAAAAATTTCTTGAACTTGCGTGCACTTGAAGTTGCCAATGATTGTCCAAGAGTTAAAAGATTGACACGCGAATAAAATCTTCTAAATCATACACAACACATCAAAATCAGGCAAAGTATAAAATGAAAAGATGTTAATTCACAATTGAAAAAAATAAATGAAAACCACATTATATAATATTATCTTCAAAATTAGTCTGAAATAATGATGATGTTAATGACGAAAGAATGATGATTACTAATCGATGCAGACATATGGATAATAAGAGGCCATGATTGAACTCCTTCAATATATTGAAATTTCATTCCACGGGTTTAGTTATTCAAAAGATTTAATAAATTAAAGAAAATTTAAAATAAGAAGGTAACAAAAGCCCAAAAAGAGTAGCATCACTCAAACTTATTCCCAACTTTTCCGTTTAGGTTAATACAAAACCCAATTATCTTTCGAGAATTATAAATAAACCTAAAGTGGGTGTTTGTAAGACTAATATGTTTTAAAGAAGCACTTAATGATAAAATCACGATTTGAAGTTCTAGAACAGACATTCTAGAACGGTAGTTTCAGCTACCTTCTAGAATGTCTGTTAGGTGGCATTCTCGTAATTATAGTCATAATCTTAGAATGGATTTACAAATGTACGTCCTGAAAATTTGGAGACTGGCCACATTTAGGAGGTACATTTTATACGCGTTCTAGAATAATTACTTTTCAGAATGTATATTTTAAGTACCTTCTGATATATTCAATTATTAAGAACGTATATTATAAAATACCTTCTGGTAAAATAAACTTTCCAGAACGTATTATTCTTTATACGTCCTAGATATTTATAAATTTAATTTAATTATTAGATTTCTATATGTCCACAAATTTATTATCTCCTTTCACCTCTCCCGTCACCAATTCTAGAAGCCGTCCGCCACCACCTCCAAAAGTCGCCGTCCACCACCGCCAAAAACCTTCCGCCACCATCACCTCCAACATCTAAGACGGAAATTCCTATTGCGTGTCCTACAATTACTGCATCTCTTCCAAAAATCGATGGTTGAAATGATCAAATTGAAGGTACAAATTAGGGGTTTCGAAAACCTCTGCATTCATTTTATTTTTCTTTTTCATTTTCTCTCTCTCTCTCTCAAACTTCTCTCATCCGCATTTCATCTTCCTTTATGTCCACAGATGGTGTTGCAATTTCCCCAAGTTCGGCGCCGAGTTCCGCCCTTGGTTCACCTAAAAGCCGTATCAAATTCCTTCGCAGCCCATGCGGCAAGATTTTCCCCCGCCCCTCCGACGGCAACCTCAAGTATGTCGGCGGCGAGACACGTGTTAAGTCAGTGCCTAGGGACATTCCTTTCCAGGAGCTTATGAAGAAGCTGAGTTACCAAATCGAGGGTGAAATGACCCTCAAGTACCAAGTGGCGCCCGAGGAGCTTGGCGCTTTAGTCTCCGTGAAATCCACCGAAGACCTCCGGCACATGCTCGACGAGATCGACTGCTACGAGAATAGCGGAGGCCCACACCTCAGCACCTTCCTCTTCTCCACAAATCTAGTTGTGATGGATAATAAGATCGGGCCTATGGACACGCGCGCCCTCGAGCAGCGCTACATCGACGCGGTCAACGTCATAACCCACTATGCCCCAAAACCCATCAATTACAACTGACCATCAATGCGATGCAGCACGGCTCGCACGTCTCTTCAGACTTCTCTTCCCCCCCCGGTCCCCAAATAGCTGCACCACCGAAGCTATAAACAATGAGCCCATAATGATGCTCCAAAACAATTACCATAATACCCGGACCAATATACACTGGTGGTGAGAATAAATGCTTAATAAGGTTTATTTATTTTTCCTGGTTTATTTCATAGTTGAGTTTGCTATTCCTTTTTTCCATCCTTTTTTATGTTACTTGTGCAAGAGAGGTTATAATTATTTGTTTGTGTGCAGATGTGTCAGATCCTTTTTTAAAACACATTCCTAAAGTGAGCCATGTCTATTTAAGACAAGAACAAGGAGACGCAAAATAAGGGTTTTTTTGGAGACAGACACAACAATCAAGACGCAAGGGAAAAGGAAGAAGAACACAAGCACGTAGAAGACTTGAGGTAATGTTTCACAACAAGTACATCATCGAACTTGTGTAACCAATCATCACAAGCGTCGCCACAAGTATTTTAGTATCAAGTGATAATACTTGTGTTTTTCATATATTACATAATTATTTTATAATTGATATTGAACAAATCTAAGTGATATAGTTTTCGGGTTTTTTTTACCCATGTTCATAAGCACGTTTGCTTATGGACGAAATTTAAATTGTAGTGTTATGTTATATTTATTATTCTGCTACTTCATAAGCAAACGTGCTTACGAACATGGGTATACAAACCCGAAAACTATATTACTTTAATTTTCTCAAGATCAAATACGAAATAATAAAGTAATATATGAAAAACACTAGTATAAACACTTGATACTAAAATACTTGTGGCGACGCTTGTGATGATCTTCTCTATTGATTACGCAACTTCGAAGATGTACGTGTTTTGAATCGTTGCCTGAAGTCCTTCAATTGCTTGTGTTCTTCTTTCTCTTTCTTGCTTGTTACGTCTTGCGTTTTGTTTCTCGTCCAAG
The DNA here is from genome assembly GCA_014905375.1 of Phtheirospermum japonicum. Lineage (NCBI taxonomy): Eukaryota > Viridiplantae > Streptophyta > Magnoliopsida > Lamiales > Orobanchaceae > Phtheirospermum > Phtheirospermum japonicum. Next base: position 1,213,863 of record BMAC01000037.1, read on the forward strand.
TCATGTGTCTCTTGCATCTTCTTCTTCTCTTAAATAGACAAGACTCCTATTTTTAGTAAATAATTAAACAAGTCCTAAATATAATCTAGGAAATTAAATGAAATCCTAAACACAGTCTAGGAAACAAATCTAATACCCTAATTTATTTTGAGCCCAAGAAAGACAAATAACTAAACAAGGAAAAAAGGAAAAGTTTCCAAGAAAAAATTTTTCAACAATCTCCCCCTTTTGTCTTTCTGGACAAAATAACTACGATGCACTAAAAAGTTCAAACTCCCCCTAAATTAAACTCCCCCTTAACAAATATATATTGTTCAAAAATAACACAAGCCAAAATTAAAAAAACATTGTTTTCAAAACACAAATAAACATAAGGAATTAACTAGTACGAGTCCTCTTCGACCGACGAGGAGTAGTCCCGTCATTCCTAACCTTGCTCTTCTTCAGCTTCTTCTTCGACTTTCTCATCCTCTTTCCTTTGGCTAAACGAACCAAAACTCAGCATCACCTACCTCAGCTACACCTGCATTGTCTTCATCACCATCATCAGCAACCGCATCACCAGCGTCGTCACTCTCTCCCCCTTTTTGTTCTGAAAGCAAAAGAGCCTCCACAAATGAGTCACGAAGAGCCTGGAGCTGCCCATCTTGAGCTTGGAGTTGATCAATCTGCTGATTAAGCAATGCCACTTGAGCGCGCACCACAGGGGCAGAAAACTGGACGATGTAAGCATTGGTGTTGCTAACACCAGAACCAACACTAGAAGCACCATTAGTCCTAGATGGCGCTTGCCACGGAAGATCAAAAACCCGTGCTCCAGTCGTGTGCTGAACACGTAGAGAAAACCACTTCGGCTCTCCAGTGAAAACATCATCCTCAGTAGGCTTAAAACCTTGATTTTCCAGAAGGCTGAAAATGAGGGATGGGAAACCAAGGGAGGAGGTTGCGCGTGTTAAAAAACCGAGTAGCTGCATTAAAAACTTTTTGGACAAAATTGAATTTGATACCAAATCCCAGCTTGAACAGAAATAAAGCCTGAGGACGTGTAACAATGGTAACATTCTTGGTCGGAACCCAGTTGCAAATAGCCACCTTATGCAATACAGAATATAGAGAAGACAACCGTGTGCTGGGCAGTTGCTCACGCCACTCCTTGGTCAAACCACCCAAAAAAAACTCGACCACCTCATTCATGTCATCAACCGTCGATTTCCCAAGATAGTCCTCCATCCCAAACAACTCATTAATTAAAGCAGGAGTAAAAGAGTAAACACTCCCATGCATAAACACTTTACCATAGTTTACAGACTTGTGATCAGCGATGGAAGGTAGCATATTGGCAAAGAACTTCAGCATAACATTACAGATGAAAGGTATGGTAGTTGAAACTATAGAATACATACCTTTGTGCTCAAAGAAAGCAATCAAGTTGTGCCATTTGAAAATATCGACTAGAACTTTGTTGGTCGGAGACAAGGTTGAAACCGGAACCATGTCCTCAATCTCAATAGCCTGAACAACAATGTCAGCCAAATCACCAGAATCAAGTTCAAATGTAGTAGAGGGGGACGGTGCATGTTTATGAGTAATAGCAGCAGAGTCAAAGCTAGATGAGGAGACTAGAGTAGCGGCAGGTGATGTCAGGTACGGTGACAAATCACAAGAACCATCACCCGTTGTCTACGCAGCTGTAGGTGATGTTAGAGTCGGTGACACATCACAAGAAGCATCACACATTTTCTGAGCAGCTTTGGCCTTCTTCTTGTTGGATTCAATGGTAGACAGAATCTTAGAGAGACAAAACACATCATCAGAATCAGATGAGTAATCATACTCAGGCTCAGGCTCAGGCTGAGCCATGTTGAAAGGAGTCAAGGGTGATCAGAAACTAACGGGGTCGATGAGCTTGCAATCTGGACCGTGAAAAAATCAATAATCTCATACGGGGGATCAGAATAGCTGATTTCAGTAGAGGCCGATGAGACTTTAATAGAGATTGGTGGACTTTTCTTGTCAGCCAAGCGCACAGTTTGCTTCCGGCGAGGAGTAGTAGACTTTGATAACCGTGGGGTGGACGTATTCGGCGATGTGGTAACAGTCTCAGGCGGCACGTACTCATCATCATCCGAGTCCGTCATGATTGTAACATCCTCAGCCAAATTCATGTGCTTAATGGGAACACGACGCCTTTCCCCTGCTTAACTCTTTGGAATGGCTGCCAGAATTATTCCCGGGGGAGTATTTTGAAGCTGGCGTGATCGTTTCAAGGTAGGATTCCTAACTGGACCAAAGACCTGTGAGATAAACGATAAATTCGAGGAATTGTCCACATCAATCTCGTTATCCTGTTGTTTGGGAAAAACTTGAACCTCCGGAACAGCGTCGGAGGCTGCCGTGACAGAGACAAGGTCTTGAGGATTGATCGGAAGAGGGTTGGCAGTGATAGTCTCAGGTGATGACGGGTTTGGTGGTATAACACCACCAATTTCTTCGTGGTTGTCCATGGTGGCAAATCTTGGCAGAGTCACCGGAACCTGTTCACCTGGGTGGCGCACACCAGTTGGTAGTTTTGGAATTCTACTCGGAGATGAAGGGTTCGACATTCTGCAATAGGGGATTTCGAAAAATAACACAGAAACAATTGAAATCGAAAGGGAGAAATAATAGCCGTTGAAGTATTGAGTGCCAATGGAAAGAAAATCAAGTGAGAAGAAGGTAGACGGTAAAAACCCTAACCTTTATAAACCGACAAAAGTGACCATTGTAGGGAGAGAGAAATTAAAAAAAGAAAGAAAGAAAAATAACTCCCTTATTATCACAACATCCTATTTTATACCCCCAAAATTCCTTTCCTTTATAAAGATATCCCACTCCTTCTCAAATTAAGGCGCACAATCTCAACCCAACTAAACCACTATCTCAATTTTGGAAAATAAAAATCACAAATCTTAACTACATAATAAACCAAGATATATCTGGATTTTTATAAACCATCACCATAGTTGAACAAATTACTTGCAAAGAAATCTTTCACTCGCCAAACTGACCCCTTATTACCTGTCCAATCTTCCGATTATAACACCACTGAAAGATAAAAAACACAAGTAACAGAACACAAATAAAAACGGCATCCTCACAAAGTGTTAATGTCGAATTGATGCCTAAAACCATGACATAAGAATTAAAATACAACAATTTATTTAGGTGACATGATCAGTGTGGCTTTTGATGTGATGACATTATAACCAACATTACTTTTTGGTGAAGTCAATAGAAATAGACCCCTTAACCCGAGTTAATAACTACGTCAGAATCACTTAAGGAGGTGAAAATTAAAGATTGTATCGTTTTTATCCAGATTTTTTATCATCTTTTCAATCTCTTTAAAAGAAATTTACTTATCTTTATCAATTGCTAGAGAATTAACACCCCTTTTCTGTGGAACTAGGAGAAAACCTGTTTCCGCGGGAATACTCCACAATCACCAATAGAAAGAGGTTAGTCTTTTTGCCACCATTTTTACTACAACACATGACCTTTTAGCACTTCAAACTAACCCAATGCATTTAGTTTATGTATCGAAATAAAAATAAAAATGCATGCAAACATATACCTATGTCACGACTGATGATAGTTTAGGTATCATGACATTAAAACCAACACGGACTTAAATAAGGCACATTCCAAGATCTCTTTTCAAACGATAGAAGGTCTCTAAATCTAATGCCTTTGTGAAGATGTCATCAAGCTGATTGTATGTCCCTACATGCTCAAGACTAACTATCTTTCTCTCAACCACGAATAAAGTGGTACCTTATGTCAACGTGTTTGATTCGTGAGTGCTGGACCGGATATTTTGAGATATCAATGGCACTAGAATTATCACAAAGCACAGTCAATATTCTACTATGTAGACCATAGTCCTATATTATTTGGTTCATCCAAATCAACTGTGAACAAGCACTTATGGTTGTAATATACTCGGCTTCAGTTGTAGAAAGAGAAATGCAATTTTATTTTTTACTATACCAAAGACACAAGATTATTACCTAGGAAAAAATAAGCCCCTGTAGTACTTTTTATATCCACACCATCCCCAGCCCAATATGAGTCCGTATATCCCACATGTTCAGTACTTGTTTCCTTAGTATACCAAACACCTAAATCACTTGTACCTGCCACATACCTAATGATTCGTTTAACAACTCTCAAATGTGATTCCTTAGGATTTGGTTGGTACCAAGCACATAGACACACACTATACATAATGTCTGGCCTGCTAGCCATCAAATATAAGAGACTTCCTATCATGCTCCTATACAAGGTGTTATCAACACTAATATAAACATCATCTCTGGACAGTTTCATTGTTTTGACTAACGCTGTTTTCTTTTGCGTAGCATTCTCTAACCCAATTTCTTAACAAGATTCTTAGCATATTTGAACTGAGAGAGAAAAACACCATCATCCATCTACTTAATTTGGAAACCAAGAAAGTAAGAGAGATTGCCTTCCATGCTCATTTTGAATGTATCAGACATTCTCGTTATAAACTCAGTCACCATCTGCTCGTTAGGTGATCCAAATATTATATCATAAACATACATTTGGACAATTAAAATGTGCTTATTTGATCTAAGGAGAAATAAGATTTTATCAACTTCCCCACGTATAAAATTCAAGAAAGTCAATTGTTGAGTAAACCTTTCATACCAAGCTCTAGGAGCTTGCTTTAAACCATACAAAGCCTTTTTCAATTTTAAAACAAAATCTGGTTTGTGAGGATCAACAAACCCCTTAGATTTCTCAACAAATACTTCTTCACTTAAAACTCCATTAAGAAAAGCACTTTTTATGTCCATTTGATGTAGAGACATTTTCATATGACACGCTACAGCAAGTAAGTGTCTTACCAATTCAATGCGAGCAACTGGAGCAAATGTCTCATTAAAATCTTTACCTTCAATTTGTGTGAATCCTTGTGCAACCAATCTTGCCTTGTTTCTCACAATATTGCCAGCCTCGTCCATTTTGTTCTTGAAGATCCACTTTGTACCTGTTACATGTGAGTTTTTTGGACGAGGAACTAAATTCCAAACATCATTTTTAGCAAATTGATCCAATTCCTCTTGCATGGCCTTTATCTAGAATTCATCCTTAAGATCATCCTCTACACGTTTTGGATCTATTTTGGAAAGAAACAAGGATTCTCAAATTTTAGAATATTTAGTAGATGAGCAAACAAACCTTACCATCACCTTGACGTTTATTTGTTGCTTTCTTGTACTACTTTCATCGAGATCCCCAATGATTTGGCCCATAGGATGGTTCCTTTGAATTCTTGAGGGTATATCCCTCTGATATAAGTCAATTGGATCAGCTGGATCTTCCTCATCTGAATCTGAATCGGATTCTGGAGCAGTCTGAGTTGGTGTTAAGTCATTGGTACCGTCACCACTTGTATTTTCAGTTTCAAGGCCTACACTTTCATCTACACCAACCGTAACATTTTTTTGAGGATTTTGATCATAAACTAGATCAGTATCCTCAGCATGTTTCACACCACTAATCATGTCATCAAACTTGACATTTACTGACTCTATCATGCAACGCGTCCTAAGATTAAACACTCTATATGCATGAATTTTTCGAGAAATCCCATGAGTATGAATTTATCACTTTTTGAGTCAAGTTTTTCAAGATGATTCGGATCATTAACACATAGCAAATGCATCAAAAAATATGAAAATAACTCAAGTTTGGCTTTTTGCCCATTAAAAATTTATAGGAGGTAACATAAGACCTGGTCTAAAATACACCCTATTAATTATATGACATGCAGTATTCATTGCTTGCCCCCAAAATCATTTCCCAATTCCATTTGAAATGAGCATAGTCTTAGTCATCTCTGCAAGAGATCTATATTTACGTTCGACTGTCCCATTTTTTTTGGGGGTGATAGGTGAAGAAAACTCATGAGTTAAACCAACCTTGGAAAAATAATTAGTAAAATATGCATTCTCAAATTATTTCCCATGATCAGACCTTATTTTCAACCTATACACACACCAAAATGAACACTTAATTTTTTCGCAAGTTTTTTAAAAGCATCGAAAGCCTCATACTTTTCTTTTGAAAATTCTACCCATGTAAAGTGAGAAAAGTCATCTACAATCATAAGTACGTACCTCTTACCACCAAGGCTTTCTACTTCATGTGGTTCCATAAGATCCATATGAAGAAGCTCGAAACAATTTGATGTAGTGAGACTTTGAACATTTGGATGTGACACCCTAACCTGCTTCCATTTCTGACATGCTTCGCACATAGGGATGGTTTTTGTGTTGAGCTTAGGTAGTCCATCCACAGCTTTCTTCTTGGTCAATCTTTCCAACATCTCGTAATTGGCATGCCCAATCTTTTGATACCACACCTCGACATCACTTAATTGAGATGGTTTGCAGAAAACATCATTGTTGATTTAGTAACAATTGTCTGAAGTCCTCTGACCATTAAGAATACAAGAATCGCCCTCGTCATAGACTTCGCATTTTTCACGGGTGAACTTTACACTGAACCCTCCATCGCAGAGTTGGATAATATTTATCAAGTTTGTTGTTAAACCTTCAACTAGCAACACATTCTCAAGCTTTGCAATACCAGGGACATGAAGCGTTCCTTGTCCAATAATTTGGCCACTTGTACCTCCAACATACTTCACGTTTCCTCCATGAATTTTGACAATGCTTGAGAGAAGATCTTCTGAGCCAGTCATATGTTTAGAGCATCCACTATTGAAATACCAGGCTCTAGGAATGTGAGATTTCAGAAATGAGTAGATCATGTTATATTCGATCTCGTTCTTTTTGACCCAGACCTGTTTCATTCCGGTGTCAATTTTGGTGTTAACACAAAAACCGTCATGGAACTCAGTAGATAGCTTCGACCTTTTAAACTGATTTTTTTTGCCAATAATATTCCAGTAGAAAGGACGTGTATGACCTCATTCACCACAATGATGACACACATATTGCCTTCTTCTCCTCTTGTGGCGTTTGGTCGTCTCCACTTTTTGACTTGATTTTAGTTTTTGCAGAGCAGGCTTGTATCCAATCCCATGTTTCGAAGAATCTGGGATACTCAATTCCATAATTTTGTCAAGCTTAGCCTTGCCCTTGTTGAGGTATGTGAGATTTTCCTGGGACTTCTTCAAATCAGTTTTCACTCGTTCTAGCTCAGCATCTTTTCTCGTGAGTGCTGACTTCAATCGGACAATCATAATTTGTTGATCATCTTTTTCCAGGGTTAGTTTATCAACCTTGATCATAAGAGCCTTGATCTTGAGTATTTGATTTCCCCAGCTGGTAAATAATCCTTCATACTCGATGCTCAGCTTCTCGTAATTGTCAAGTTCAACTTCTGCATTTAAGCACCAGGTGTTGGTTTTGATGTTACCAACACGAATGTCGTCATCCCACGTAACGTTAGTAAACAGAGCTGGAACAGATTTGGGAGTGTTAGAATCGTTGTCCTCTTCATCAAACTCTTTCGCAATCAAGTTCTTCTTCCTCAGAGTATATGCACATTCATTTTTATAATGTCCCCAATATTTATACTCATGACATTGAACTTCATTAAGTGGCTTTGAGGAGCTAGAGGTATTAGACTCCGAAGGTGAAGACTGAAATCTGAAAAGTGTACGTCCTGAGGATTTTGGTGTTGGCATCTCTGACTTGAATTTCGAGTACGACCCTCAAATACTATTTTTCCTCTTCAAGCACTTGTTAAACTGTTGAGACATAAGGGACACTTCTTCATCTCCAAGTGTGGTAGTTTCAACCTTCTCCAGTAGGTCTCTCCAATCAATATCTTCATCACCATCAGAGTTAACATCGGAAGTTAGACCAACATTCTTCTCTTTTGAGTTAGAACCAAGATGTTCCATCTCAAATGTCTTGAGCGAGCCTACTAAAGCATCAGTCTAAATCACCAGTGTCCTTTGATTCTTCAATGGTTACCACTTTGATACTTAATTTCTTCGAGATGGATCTTAGTAGTTTCCCCACAAGACGTGAGTTAGTCACTGGTTCACCAAGTTCTCCGCACTAGTTAGCAATATCAGAAAGTCTCATAGCATAGTCCATGATGGGCTCTTTATCTACCATCCTCATTGACTCAAAAGTAGACGTCAACATCCTCAGTCTAGATTTCTTGACACTTGTAGTTCCTTCATACACCCTCTGCAACGCATCCCATGCATCTTTTGCTGATTCGCATTTTTTGATCACTTTATAGTAGCTTGAATCAACATAGCCACAAAGAGTGTTGATTGTCTTGGAGTTCCAGTTTGATCGGGCAAGTTCATCACGTGTCCATTTTTCTTCTTTCTTGATGATGGTATCACCATTATCGTCAGTAATATGTGGCTTCTCCCACCAGAATAGTTCTCCACGCTCGTTCATCGATATTCTTGATGTGCCACCTCATCCTTTGTTTGCAGAGGGAATAAGTCTCTCCAGTAAGGATCGGAGGTCGCAGATTTTTTTGAGCATCCATAGCACCTAAAAATAAGGATCAGTATACTTAGTACATCAAGTAACCTGCTCTAGATGCCAATTGTGAATTTGTAGGTCTATGAATGTTATAAACAAGTATCAGTAAACTGATGTTAAGTTTGGTGTTAACACACCCGAATTAACATAAAATAGATTGTATAAGTAAAAGCAATGGAACAATAAATATAACAGAACACAACAATTTAAAGTTCGTCCGTAAAAAAAGGTGCTTACGAACTTGGGTATACAAACCCAAAAACTATATTACTTTAATTCGTTCAAGATCAGATAAAAAATAATAAAGAAATATATGAAAAATACTAGTATCAACACTTGATACTAAAATACTTGTGGAGACGCTTATGATGATCTTCTCCATTGGTTACATAACTTCGAAAATATCCGTGTTCTGAATCGTTGCCTCAAGTCCTTCACTTGTTTGTGTTCTTCTTTCTCTTGTTTGCTTGCCACGTCTTGCTTTTTTATTCTCGTCCAAGTCGTGTGTCTCTTGAGTCTTATTCTTGTCTGATATAGACAAGACTCCTATTATTGGTAAACAAGTAAATAAGTCCTAAACAAAATCTATGAAACTAAATAAAATCCTAAACGCAATCTAGGAAACAAATCTAGGGGAAATTGAAGTGGGATATGTGAAGTGTGAGGTAATATAATGTGATATAGAAACTAGTTTTCATCAAAGACAACATGCCTAGTCATGATGATTTTCTTGTTTGGTTGTTGAACTTAGTAGCTATTATACTGTAAGATATGTGAAAGATGCACCAGCAAGAGAGCGCGTGAACGGGTCAAAAAAAGCAACTGATAACAGTTGCACATCAAGACAAAACGGCTACAATGATTTGAAGGATCAACTTGACACTTGTATTGATCTAAACGGTCATCATGCATTGTGTGGCAACTGGCATGCAACGGCATTGGCTCAAAACTCTAGCATTAGTCTATAAATAGCATTTCTTATGTGTTGTTTTATTGGTAACAAGAACTATGTGCTCAACTCAAGCAAGATCAATTAATGGCTTTTAGCTTTATCCTTAAATCTAGCTTTAGTATCTTTTAGCTTTTCATTCAATGTTATTATGAGTTTTTCTTTTTATTGTACCAGAGCCATGTGATCCTGTCCCACCGCCATATAAATCAAGCTGCTTAGCATTAAATCTCTACCATGTCTGATACAGCAACCTCAAATACGAACAACACCATCTCAAAAAACAAAACACCTCTCATTCAACCTAATAGCCAACTTATCTCCACCAAATTTTATGAGTCAAACTTCCTTATTTGGAAACAACAGGTCATTATAGCCATATGAGGATATGGTGTTGTAGGATTCATCAATGGATCCTCAGTTGCTCTAGAAAAAATCATTCTTGATGAGCAATCAGGTCAAACCATGCCAAACCCTGAATATCTCCAATGGATGAGATGGGATCAGCTTTTAGCCTCTTGTCTACTCTCATCTTTATCTGAAGGGATAATGATCCTAATGGTTGGATTAAACACAGCAAAAGAGATCTAGGAGACTCTTGAAGCCGACTTTGCTAGCCAATCTTCTGCCAAAGTGATGCAATACAAATTGAAGCTGCAAACCCTAAATAAGGGTACTTTATCCATGAGAGAATACTTGAACAAGATAAAGGGGTGTTGTGACCTGCTCAGTGTTGTTGGAGAAAGAGTGTCTGAACAAAATCAAATTCTTCATATCCTCACTGGTCTAGGTTCTGAGTATGATTTCGGTTGTGGTGAATGTTAGATCAAGATTCCCTCCTCAGACTCTTTCAAAAGTTCATTCCTTGCTGCTCACATATGAATCTGGGTTGGAGATGAACCAAGGGTCTGTTGTTAACTCAGAAGGATCCCAACACTTTGCTAATACTCTCACACAAAACAACATAGGATATAGATCTAATTTTGGTCAAGGAAGAAGAGGTAGATCCAGTAATCAGTCTACTAGAGGAAGGAATGGTTCTAGAGGAAGAGGTAGAGGCAGAAACCAAGGAAATATACCCCTCTGTCAGATTTACCAAGGTTCTAGCCACACTGCTAACAAGTGTTGGTACAGATATGACAATCAAGGCAACTACAATGGCTCTTCCTCTCAGCAAGGAGGAAAATACACTGCAAAGAGAAATCCTACCCTCAACTTTATTCAAATGCCTAGCCAAAGTGGTTATTCAGATGTGGGATCTGAAATGAGCTGGTTTCCGAATTCAGGGGCTTCAAAACATGTGACTAGTGAGCTTGAGAATCTCAACATTTCTTCAAATTATCATGGCAACAACAAACTGCAGATGGGAAATGGTGAAGGAGCAAACATTGCTCATTTTGGTAATTCTCTTCTCATAACCCCTGATGATTCTGTTAGTCCCAAAATCTTCTTCCTCAAAAATATTATTCATGCTCTCAATATCACTAGAAATCTCTTGTTTGTTTCACAATTTGCCAAGGACAATAAAGTGTTTTTTGAATTTCATCCTTCTTTTTGTCTTGTCAAGGACCTGGCCACTTAAGAAATTCTGCTCAAGGGCATTCTTAAGGAAGGATTATACCAATTCAACCTTCAAAATCTCAGGAATGACAACAAAGTTTCTGCTGTTTTATCTTCCCGACCTTATTATTTTTCTATTAGAATAAATCAGTGTTCCAACCTTAATCTTTGGCATCAAAGGATTGGGCACACCAGTCTAGATAATGTTGAAAGAGCTCCGAGGCATTGAAATATACCTTTTGAGAACAATAAAAATCCCAGTTTATGTCAATCTTGTGCTTTTTTCAAGAGTCATCAATTACCCTTCACTGACTCTGATTCTGTTTATAATGCTCCTTCTGAATATTCACACTGATTTATGGTGTCCTTGTCATGTTAAAATTGCTAATGGTTGTAGCTACTATGTTAGCTTCATTGATCACTATTCCAGGTTCACATGGATATACTTGTTAAAGACTAAATCTGATGTCTACAGTTCTTTTACTAGATTTAAGGAATTATTTGAAAATCAGTTTAGCAAAAGGATTAAGATGGTGCAGAGTGATGGTGGAGGAGAGTATGTTGCACTTGCCAAATTTTTTCAGGAGAATGGAATAGTGCACAAAATATCTTGTGCTTACACATCTCAACAGAATGGATTAGCAGAAAGAAGGCACAAGGACAGTGTGAATATGGGATTATCCTTTTTGTTTCAATTAAGTTTGCCTCTGAGCTTCTGGGGAGATGCCTTTGTCACTGCAACATATCTCGTGAACAGAGTTCCTAGCAAGACACCACAGTTTAAAATTCCACTTGAGGTTCTTTATGGCCAAAAACCTGATTACAAGAGATTGAAAGTCTTTGGATGTTTGTGCTACCCTCATCTTAGGCCCTATAACAAGCATAAAATGAAATACAGATCATGTAGAGGAAAAGTGTTATTGCCAGACAAGATGATCATAATCACTAGACATGTGATGTTTGATGAAGGAATATTTCCCTATAAAGAAAAGGAGAATGTGCAAAGAATTGTGTGCCCTAATGATCCACCTCTTGTTCCTATCATCCCTACAATAGACATCTTGGACAGATCAAAGATTAATGCAAAAGCTAACAAAAGCATTGGAGAGAATAACTCTCCTGATCATAATTCAGATACTCACCACTCTTCAGCATCAAGGATCCCCTCATCGTCTCCTGATGCTTCAGTCAACTCAGAAAGCAACATTCCAACTATACCTCTATTTGTGCAACTTCCTCCAATGAACAATGATTCAGACAGTGCTGCCTCATGCCAGGCTCCTCAAAGACATCCCATGATTACAAGATCAGAATTGGGAATTCATAAGCCTAAAGTTTACAACACCACTGTGACAAAGGAGACTGAACCTAATTCTCTCAGTGAGGCACTAAGATCTACTAAATGGAAGGGGGACATGCAAAAAGAAATAAATGCATTAATGAGAAATAAAACTTGACAATTGGTTGATTTACCAAAAAGGAAGAGCATTGTTGGATGTAAATGGATTTTTAAAATAAAGAGGCATGTAGATGGAAAGGTCTCTAAGTATAAGGCAATGGTAGTGGCTCAAGGATATTCACAAATGCTTGGTTTTGAATTTCTGAGACTTTTAGTCCTGTAGTGAAGCATAGCACTACAAGGATCATGCTTACTATAGTTACTAACCATTCTTGGAGAGTGAGACAATTAGATGTGAGCAATGTCTTTTTAAATGGATAGTTAAGTGAGGAGATATACATGAGGAAGCCTCAAGGATTTGAGAAGGGAAACAACCAGATGGTTTGCAAGTTGACTAAGTCCTTATATGGATAGAAACAGTCCTCAAGAGCTTGGTTCAGCAAAGTCAAGTCAGTATTTATTAGGATGGGCTTCAAGTACTCCAAGGCTGATTGTTCATTGTTCTACAGAGTCAGAAAAGGGGATTGTCTCTTTGTACTAATATATGTTGATAACATTCTTGTTACATGTTCCAATCACATGCAGATTGATCAATTTGTTGAGTTCTTTGGCCAGAATTTATCTATTAAAGACCTTGGAGAGATGAGCCACTTTCTTGGAATTGAAATCACTAGGACAAATGAAGGGATGCACTTAGGTCAAGAGAGAGATATCAAGGAGATTCTTGAAAAATGAAAGATGGAATCAGCTAACTCTACTACTACTCCAATGGTATCCTCATTGCAGCTGTCCAAATACCAGGGAATGCCAACCATAGATGTAACAAAATACATAAGTGTTTTAGGAGCATTGCAGTATGTTACTATAACAAGACCAGAATTGAGCTATAGTGTAAACAAAGTATGTCAGTACATGTTAGCTCCTCTGGACACACATTGGAGAGCAGTGAAGAGAATCTTGAGATATCTGGCTGGAACAAAGAACTATGGTCTACACATTAGAAAATCTGCAAATCTTAATTTGAGTGCCTTCTCTGATTCTGACTGGGGAGCTGATATGGATGATAGAAGATCAACCACATGATATTGTGTATTCTTTGGAAGCATTTTGATATCATGGTGTTCAAGAAAGCAACCTTCAGTTTCAAGATCCAGTATAGAGGGTGAGTACAAGAGCTTAGCTAATGCTGCTTATGAAGTAACTCGGATAAGTTCATTGCTTAATGAGATAAGCCTTCCACCTGCTAAAACACATGTGATTTGGATAGATAATCTTAGTGCCATATCTTTGGCTTCTAATCCAATTCGGCATGTTATAACAAAACATGTGTCACTTGATTACCACTTTGTTAGAGAAAAGGTTGCAGCTGAGAAACTGAGAGTACATCACATTCCAGCCATTGAGCAAGTTGCAGATATTCTAACCAAGCCTTTCTCTTTGCAATTCTTCTCAAGGCTCAGAAATAAACTTAATGTGACTAGTAGGAGCACGATCGAATTGAGGGTGTGTGTGAAAGATGCACCAGCAAGAGAGCGCGTGAGCCTTCTTAGCTACAAGCCAAACGGATGCAACGAGCCGAAAGAAGCAACTGATAATAGCTGCACATCAAAACAAAATGGCTACAATGGTTTGAAGGATCGGCTTGACACCTTTATTGATCTAAATGGTCATCATGCATCGTTTGGCAGATGGCATGCATCGACATTGGCTCAAAACCCTAGCATTAGTCTATAAATGTGTTGCTTTCTTGGTAACAAAAACTGTGTGCTCAATTCAAGCAAGATCAATTAATGGCTTTTCGCTTAATCTTTAATATAGCTTTTGTATCTTTCAGCTTTTCATTCAATGTTATTCTGAGTTTTTCTTTTCAATATATAACCAAGAAAAAAACTTGAGAGACTTCTAAACTCAAGTTTGTGTATAGTATGAAATTAAGATTTTTTTTAAACATTGCATTTTAGTATGAGTTTTTGTTTGAAGTTTTGGGTTGTTTTCAGCATAAAATTCGACCGACGAAATAGAGTATTGATAATAATGGGTGCGGTATGAAATTAACATAGATTAGTACGAATTTGGTTATATTAAATTAAGAAAAAGAGAATATTGAATAAATGATTAATAAAAACAAATTAGTACTTCATGTGTAGTAATTAGAATTATGAAATTATATTAGACGAATTGACACAATATCTTTTACTATGAAAGTAAAAGGTCGATGCCCCTCAAAACGACAATTTATTACATGGACCCGAGTACACCTAGTATACGCTCGGTAAAATTTATTATTTTACCAGTTATATGTGATGATATATGTCAATTATATATCAGTCATTTTTTCATTTTAAGGTTTATTTTTTCATTATTTCATTTTAGATTTAGGGTTTTAGTTATTTATGATAATATATGTCAGTCATATATGCTAATATATATAAGTTATATGTGATAATATATGACAAAAAATTTGGGTTTATGATTTATTTTTCATTCTTAGGGTTTAGTTTTCTATTTTATAGTTTATCTTTATTTTAAAATTTTAGGTTTTAAATTTTAGATTTATAACTTTATTTATTTGTGATAATATATAATAAATATATATAATAATATTTATTAGTTAAATATAATTATATATTAAAATATATACAATTATAAATCAAATTAATTTATAGGAAAAATTGTCAAATAGTACCCCAGGTGGAGGTCCATTTGTCAATTAGTCCTCCATCCAATTTTAAGTCAAATAGTACCTACTTTTTGTCAAATAATCCAAGATTGTGATATGAATATACTACAATACCCTTACTATTAAAATAACTAATAATAATAATAATAATAATAATAATAATAATAATAATAATAATAATAATAATAATAATAAAATGGGACCACCTGCTGACGGAAAAATTTCCGGCGAGATTTTTTTCCCAGCAAATATAAAGTTAGCCGCCGGCCGCCGAAATTTTTTCCGATCACATTTTCTTTTCCTGATCATCTGAAAATATTTTCCGGCTGCCGGAATTTTTTTTTTTTTTTTTCTGCCCATAATTTCTTACTGTATGTCTGAATTTCCTACTACATGTCCACGGAGTTAGTGCAGTCAGTTTTTTTTTTCAACCCAAATATTTTTCTTACTGTATGTCTTCATTTTTACTATATGTATGTATTTCTTACTATATGTGCAAATATTTCTTACTATATGTCCAAACATTTTTTATTTAATGTCCAAAAAATAATTTCGGTCACCGGAAATATTTCTTACTATATGTCCGAATTTCTTACTATATGTAAGAGATTTTTTATTTAATGTCCAAAAATTCATACTTGATGACAAAAAGTATTTTATTTGATTGCAAAAATTTCTTACTTTGATGTGCAAATGTTGTTATGTATTTTTTATTTTACTTATTACACACTTTATTTATTTATTTTTACTTATTACACACTTTTGTTTTGCCAAAAAAAAAAATTCTTACTTAATAGCAAATTATTATTATGTATTTTCTTATTTAATAAAAATTATATATTATTTTATAGTAAAATTTCATACTTTATGTTAATAAAGTTTCTTACTTTATATCATTTAAAGTAAGAAAGTTTGTTATTTTATATTCAAAAAAGTAGGAAAAATTCTTATTTTATAGTGAAATTTCTTACTTTATTTTCTAAAATAAATATATTTTTAATTTATGTTCGAAAATAAAAAGAAAAAAATCTTACTTTAAAGTGAAAATCTCATATTTTATGTATGAAAAAGTAAGAAAATATCTTATTAAAAATTTCTTACTTTACAGTTAGATTTCTAACTTTATATTTGTTGGGGAAAAAAATAAAATTTCGTCGGAAAATTTTCAGGCGACGAGGGTGACTGGCGGCGAGGTGGTGGTGTATTATTTATTGATATTATTATTATTATTAGGGATAACCTTGTAATTTCAATATTTATGATTAAACTATTTGACATTTTGTATAATTAATCATAATATTTGACAAAAATAATTTTTTATGTATTACTTGGCAGTTGCCCCTAATTATATACCCATATCACAATATAATGTCTCTGATTGTCACCGCGTTGTTTCTTTAGTTACTATTATTTGAGAGAATAGTAATGGACCCGACGTAATCAAAGAAAATGATTGGTTCTTTAGAAAAGTTCAATTTCAAGATTTTATGAATAATCAGTTAGTTAAAGATAAGCCAAATGCAAATATAATAATGTGTAACGCGCATATAAGAAAACAAACTTGCGATTTTCTTTGACCCCTTGCACGTTGCCAACTTTGTGCCACCCTTAAATTTACACAAAATATTAAAAAAAAAAAATAATAATAATAATAAATCACTTTATATATCCAACATATGTTATTCTTCTTTTGCTCATTGATCAAGAACACGAATAATTGAACAAAAATGGAGACAATAGCAACACTAGTGTTTGTTCTCATTTGTTGCCTTGTTTCCCTAGCTTCTGCTCAACTAAAAGTCGGGTTTTACACCTCGACTTGTCCACGAGCAGAATCAATAATTCGAGGAGTTGTACAACAACGATTTAACAGAGATCGTTCAATAACAGCAGCGTTGCTTAGAATGCATTTTCACGATTGCTTTGTCCGAGTAAGTTTATAAATATTATGCACTCATATTTTCCAAATAACTGAATTTGCTTTCATATGATTGCATGCAGAATGTTCTACTATAATTTTGTATTGCATTTTGCTTGGACACCAATCAACGTTCAAAACATAATTTTCTAATTCTTTATACAATTAAAACATCGATCAAAACCATAATGAAAACAAACTCCTCCCCAGCATTAGAATTTAACACATTTACATCTGGTTAAAAAAACTGTATCGAACAGGGCTGTGATGCATCAATCCTCATAGACTCCACCAACTCCAAGTCCTCCGAAAAGGACACGGGCCCGAACCTAACCGTCCGTGGCTACGACCTAATCGACGCCGCCAAGAAAGCCCTCGAGTCCGCCTGCCCCTCCACCGTCTCCTGCGCCGACATAATCACCCTAGCCACCCGAGACGCCGTGGCCCTGTCGGGTGGCCCGAAATACGACGTCCCCTCGGGCCGGAGGGACGGTCTAATCTCCGACCCAATCGAAGTAAACCTACCGGGCCCATCCGACTCCATCCAAGACGCACTCACTTCTTTCAGAGCCAAAGGGCTAACCCTAAACGACATGGTCACACTATTGGGCGCGCACACAGTTGGCGTGTCCCACTGTGCGTTTTTTCAGGACAGGCTTTCGGATTTCCAGGGCACCGGAAAAGCCGACCCCACCATGGACGTTGGATTGGCAGCCAGGCTTCGGAAGATATGCGGGACCGCATCGAGGCCGTTGGATCGCGATCCGACGGTGTTCCTGGATCAGGGGACTTCGTTCATTGTGGATAATCAGTTTTATAATCAGACACAGTTTAGGAGAGGGATACTGCAGATTGATCAGGAGCTGGTCCGGGATCGGTCCACTTCACCGATAGTTTCGGGTTATGCGAAAGACGGAGCCCTTTTTGGGAAGAGTTTTGCGAGTGCGATGGTCAAGATGAGCAAAATACAGGTTCTTGTGGGCAAAAATGGAGAGATTAGGAGAAATTGCAGGATTTTTAATCCTCCGAAGCCAAAACCTCGTCGTGGACTATAATTTAAGCTGTTATAATAATTAATTAATTAATTAATGATTTAAATGAAGTGTGGATTTTCTTTTTTAATTCTTTGACATCTTATTATACGGGCTTATATTCTTTTGTTCTATAATATATGACGATGATTACACGTTTGTTGTGTAACATGATTTTAATTAAAGTTTAATAGTAATGCGAAGTATATTTTGGTGTGGTTTGCATAAAATGATTCACATTTTTTGTAGTGTGTGCTTACGAAATGGCAATGTAGTTATAGTGATATATGTACGAAAATTATCTGGTATCGAAAAAA
>BMAC01000037.1:1233558-1257202 GCA_014905375.1 Phtheirospermum japonicum
TAATATCTTTTCTGATACTTTTAATATATTTTGTGATACTTGATCAAATATTGTAAAAATTCATACTACTTTTGTGATACAAAAATAAGTGTGTTCTGTGATACTTTTAATATATTTTCTGATACTTTTAATAATATATTTTGTGATACTTTGATCAGATATTGTAAAAATTCATACTATTTATGCGATACAAAAATAAGTGTGTTTTGTGATACTTTTAATATCTTTTCTGATACTTTTAATATATTTTATGATACTTGATCAGATATTGTAAAAATTCATACTATTTATGCGATACAAAAATAAGTGTGTTTTGTGATACTTTTAATATATTTTGTGATACTTAAGTGTGTTCTGTAATACATTTAATATCTTTTCTGATTCTTTTAATATATTTTGTGATATTTGATCAGATATTGTAAAAATTTATACTACTTTTGTGATAAAAAAAAAAAAATAAGTGTGTTTTGTGATACTTTTAATACATTTTCTAATACTTTTAATTATATTTGTAATACTCTGAATTATTTATTTTTAAAAAAATATACGTAATTATAGAAATCAAAATATCAAGAATTATGTGATACTTTAACTATTTTTTATGATACACCAACACCTCACCATCCAAAATCTGCATATAACATATATGCTTATTGATAAAATCATTTTAAAAAGCCACATTAATACAAAATAAATTTAATAAACATCTCAACACCTGCACACACCATATCACCGGCGACATACATGCGCCCAAAATCACAATTGTTGAGAGAGAGAGAGAGTGAGTGAGAAATCGAGACGAAAGAAAAGAAGAAAAGAGAAAAGAGAAAAAAAAAAGTCTACCTTCGTTGGTGCTCACCGATTTAAAAATATAAATTGAGAAAATCGTAGATTGCAACGCGAGGAGTTGAACGATTATTTCCGATCCGAAATTGGCCCTGTAAAACGTCGTAGATCTGAGGTCAAAGTCAACAATTCATAAAGTTTGATCTCAGATCTACAATATCAAATCGTAAATCTGATCTCATATTTAGAATGAAAGAGTCGAGACGATTCAAATGGTATAATTTTAATTTTTTTTTGTCACCGGAGGATAGGGGCCGCCCGGTCGACGGTGGCCGACAATGATGGTGCGAGAGAGACACGGTGATGGGGACGGCTGGGAAATTGACAACAGGTTTTTATTTTTTTCTTTTTTATATCTAAAGTTAGGGCATGAGTAGGTGAACGAACGGATTGAGTAACGGACGAATTGGACAAATGAGAATAGTAAAAAATAATCTCGTACTTTTATGTAGAAAATATAATACGAAGAGAACAAACTTTCATAAATATATATATGTCCAACAATATACCCATGTTACTTTGTCGTGGTAACCGATTAAACGGGACTGATAAATTCATATAAATATAATAATTATTTATACTTGAAGATGTCAGAGAGTTGAGACAAATACGTTGAAAGCACGTCGAATATATTGAATAGTTCCCCAAAAAAAGACCAAGTTCTTAGCAATTATATATTTTATGATGCGGATGATACATTTGGTAAAATATAAAGAGTAACATTAGTAATTATTATCAATGACTCAATATATGGCTAGTGAAAGTAAATAATTTATATGACTTGATGATAAATATGATTTTATATTTATTGATCGGCTCTTGTATATTTATATTAATCCTCCATTGTATGTATGATGGATTATACCAAAGACAAATAATAAATATGAATTTGATGATTTTATATTTAGCACTCATATATAAGTATTTATTTCATCATTTTATTTTTTTTATATCTGAGATAAGTATAAAATTACCCAACTTTTTTGAAAAAAAATATTTTTATTTTCTCTTCTCAAATTTTAAAGTTTTATTTTTTTCACGAAAATACATAATTTATTCCAAAAATACGCTTTGTTTTCTAGTTGGTTTCCAATTGGTTTTTATGCCCAAATAATTGGGAAAATGAACTCTGACAAAAACATATGTTTCTATATTGTTTCTAATTTGTTTTCAATTGGTTTGTATACCCTGATAATTGTGAAAATGAAACTTTTCATAATAATGTATTTTTACATGGTTTCCATTTTTTTTCTCATTGGTTTCTATACCCTAATAGTTTGGAAAGTGAACCTATTACTAAAAAAAAACTGGGCTATGCTGACGGATTTTGTTGACGGGCAGAAAAACTGTCAGCAATTAATGACGGCCGCTGACGAACTGATATTGTTGACGGGCAAAGGCCGTCAGTGAGCATCCCGTTAGCAGTTTAACTCAGTGACAGGTTTGCTGACGGGCCGCTGATGGGGGGTACCTTTGCTGATGAGTACCAGACCGTCAGCAAAAAAATAAAATAAAATAAAATAAAATAAAATAAAATATATATATATGCTGACGGTACCAGCCCGTCAGCAATATTAAAAAAAAATATATATATGTTGAAGGGTGCCGTTCCCGT
Organism: Phtheirospermum japonicum; assembly: GCA_014905375.1. NCBI lineage: Eukaryota > Viridiplantae > Streptophyta > Magnoliopsida > Lamiales > Orobanchaceae > Phtheirospermum > Phtheirospermum japonicum. The sequence continues at coordinate 1,236,020 of BMAC01000037.1, forward strand.
CATTATTTCTGATATTAAATCAGATCCCCATCCTCTCGCTGAAACAGAAAACGGAGAAAGCCAAAAAAAAAAAAGCGCCCGCCCTAGCCCATCGTTACCATCCCAGCCGCCGTCGTCCGCTATCCCCAGCCTGCAGGTCGCCGCCCGCCGTCGTCCGCCAGCCCCAGCCCGCCTTTGCCACCCTAGCCCGCCGGTCGCCCGCCAAGTCGTCTCCGCCAGTTGTCGACATCAAGGTAAGTTTTTATTTTTTGAAATTATTTTTTATATCATTTTATGAATTATTTTGTATATTTTTTATTTAATTACAATTAATGGTTTAATTAAGGTTGAATTTTTGGATTTTTTGTACATTTAAGGTTAATTTTATGGATTATTATGAAATTAAGGTTGGTTTTAAGGATAATTATATAATTAGGGTTTAATTAGGGAAGATTATATAATTAGAGTTTAATTTAGGGAGAATTATATAATTAGGGTTTAATTTAGGGATAATTATATATTTAAGGTTTAATTTGAGAATAATTATATTATTAGGGCTTAATTTGGCAATAATTAAATAATTAGGATTCATTAGTTCAATTAGTGTTCAATTATGCAATTATGGATCGTTAGTTCAAATATGGTTTGTTAGTTCAAATAGGGTTCGATTATGTAATTAGGGTTCGATTATGTAATTAGGCTTCGTTAGTGTCCATTAAGGGTTCAATTATGCAATTATCTTTTAAAGTATATGCGATGGTGGTTTTTAAATATCGTGGTGATCGGTTGTGTTAATTTAATGTATGTTATGGTTTAATTGTGATTGATTGATGTTGTAATTGGTTTGGAAAGATGTCGGTGATGACGCGGTGTACGACGCTGGTCGGGAGGTTCCGTCCCTCTAATAACGGTTTTCAAAATTATTTTAAAAAATGATGGTGGTTTAAAATAGTTTTAAAAAGTGCGTGGTGAGGGCTTTAAAATGTCGTGTTAATCGGCAAGCGAATATTTTGTTGAGTTTATATTTTATGTTATATGATTTGTGATTAATATATATGATATGTGATAAAAAAAAAATGGCAGCGTATATTAATATAAAATCTTTATACACTGAAACACTTATCTTAGACCCGTTTGAGATTTAGTATCAAATAAAGAGTTTGATACTAAATTCTGAATTATCCACTGATTCGGACAGTTTGAGAATGTGATTGTAATGTAATTATCTTACGTCGTATGTATTTGCGGACTTTTGAATTTCGATTTCCATCTCTCATTTGTTCTCGGGTGCACTGCAATATATGTGTATTTAGAGAACTAAGGGGGGTAGGACCCTTACCAAACAATCAATTATTTTCTATAGGCACTCTCATAGCGCTCGATTCTCTATAATTCGATCATCCATATTATTAATCACAATTATGATATTACAGGATGAGTTCTGATCGTAGTTGGATGTACAAACGGAGGGCAGACGGTTAACTGTCGAACATATTCATGGATGGGGTTGAGGGATGGAGCAATGAGGGATGGGAAAAAACTGAAGTGTCCTTGTAGTGCTACTAAATGTAGGAACTTCAGTTACCATGATGTAAAAAAGATCAAATTTCATCTCGTTAAAAATGGATTCGTACCACATTACTACATCTGGACATTCCATGGTGAAACAAATCTTGATCGCATGCATTGTGTCGACCCTGAGGTTCACATTGGAGGATCATCTAACACCGCCCCTGAAGAATCATCAAACGCTTACATCAATATGGTTCACGATGCGGCCGGTCTGAACTTTGTATTCAGCCCTAATGTTGAGGCCAGAAGTTCTACGATATGTTGAGTGCTGGAAATCAACCTTTGTATCCCGGATGTGAGAAACATTCTCAGTTATCTTTGGTTGCCCATCTCATGAACCCGAAGGCAGAAAATCGCATGTCTCAGAAGTGCTATGATCATGTACTGGATTTAATCAAAGAAGTTGTGCCGAAAGATGATCATATAACAGATAACTTCTACAAGAGTAAGAAATTATTGAGGGGCATGGGCCTGCCGATCGAGAAGATCGATTGTTGCATGAACAATTGTATGATCTACTGGAGAGACGATGCTGTTTTGACTAGTTGTAAGTTTTGCAACCATCCTCGATTCAAACCCGCTAAATAGGGAAAAACAAAATGACACAAAAGCAGCATTCCTTATAAGAAGATGTATTGTTTTCCATTAACTCCTCGTCTGCAAAGGTTATAAGCAACTGCAAAGGACATGAGGTGGCATGCTGAACACGTTGTTGATGAAGTTGTAGTTCATCACCCATCAGATTTAGAGGCTTAAAAATATTTCAATGAAACTCATCCAGGGTTCGCCACCGAAAGTCGGAATGTAATATTGGGCCTTTGCACAAATGGTTTTCAACCTTTTGGTTGTTTTGGGGTGCAATATTCCTCGTGGCCAGTGAAAGTCACACCATACACCTTGCCTCCATGGATGTGTATGAAAGAGCAATACATATTCTTAAGTGTTCTTGTTCCAGGCCCCAAAAACCCGAAGGATAAGTTGGATGTGTTTCTGCAACCTCTAATCGCTGAATTGAGTCAACTGTGGATGTTCGGTGCACCCTCGTATGAAATCTCTAAAAAAAATAATTTTGAATTGCGGGCAACCCTTATGTTGATAATTAGCGATTTCCCAGCCTAGTTCATGTTTTCTGGTTGGAGCACAATTGGTAGAATGGCATGTTCATATTGCATGGAACGTTCAGATGCATTTACTCTCAAGTGCAGCGAGAAACAATCTTGGTTTGATAATCATCAAAAAAATCTTGATTGTGGTCATCCTTTTAGAAAAGATAGAAGGAATTTTTGGAAAAAAACGAAAGGTGGGGACTCCATCTCCGAGCGTACGCTCAGGAACGAAGATTTTGGCAGAAATAGAGAATTTGGTGCTTTTGAAAGTTATCGATCTAGATGCAGACACTGTCAATGGACTTATAGCAAAATCAAGTGTTTGGAGTAAAAGAATCATATCTTGGGATTTGCCATACTACAGCACAAATTTGATTCGACATAATCTAGATGTTATGCACATCGAGAAGAATGTGTTTGAGAATGTTTTAAACATGGTTATAAATGTCAAGAGGAAGACAAAAGACACTCCTAAATCCAGAGGAGAATTGAACGACTATTGTTTTCGTTTCGGCCTACAAAAAGACACAGCAGAAAAGTATCCTAAAACTTGTTACACACTGGATATGAAATCAAAAGTTATCTTGTGTGAGTGGGTAAAAGCTCTTCAATTTCCATATGGATATGCATCAAATCTTGGGCGTTGCGTTGATATGAAGGGATTGAGATTGTTTGGTATTAAGAGTCATGACTGTCATGTGTTCATGCAAAGGTTGATACCAATTGTCTTTCAAGAACTGTTTCCCCATCTCGTGTGGAAGGCCCTCACTGAGCTGAGTTATTTTTTCAAGAGCGTCAGGTGAATAGTGGTTGGGACTGATGATATGCGTCGTTTAGAGCGTGATATTCCTCTAATTTTGTGTTAGCTTGAAAAGATCTTTTCGCCTAGTTTTTTTGACTCCATGGAGCATTTGCCAGTTCACTTAGCATACGAGGCATGAACTGCAGGTCCGGAGCAATATAGGTGGATGTATCCATTCGAGATATTTTTTTCGTAAACTAAAAGACAATGTGAAGAACAAGGCGAGTTAAATGTATATATTGTCGAAGAGGCGTCAACTTTCACTTCGTACTATTTTGAAGATCACGTCTTAATGAAGAGAACAAATTTGCTTTGTTGTGATGATGGACAAAATGGTGAAGATGATGATGACGACGCTCCCTCAGTGTTTAAGAAATATGGTGAAACGTTTACAACATCGGGGAAAAGATTCTTGAGCAAAGAAGAATTCGATGCAGCGAGAAATTAAGTTTTACTGAAGTGTGAAGAAGTGCTAGAATTTATCTGGTTCGAAATTTCATCATTTGTAATTTTTAACGAAATATTAATCATATAATAAATTAAGACAATATTTGATTTTATTCATACGCAGTGTTTTCACGGAGGTTGTAAAACAGTCTCACCCAAACATTACAAACGATGGACTGAACAAAAAATTAGAAAGGGAATTTTCTGATCGGTTTGAGAGATATGAATAATTATATACAATTCTGACATATATATGCCATTAAATTAATATCTTAGTAAATCAATATGTTTATTACTTTCCGTCATTATAGGCACAAGATCCCTTGAATAATGTCACCGACAAGTACATTAAAAGTCTAGCAATAGATCCTTCACGATGTGTGACTACATATCATGGTTGCAAGATGGATGGATACAGATCTCACATAGTTGCATACGGATCAAATAGATCAACTTCGAGCACTGGCTTCGGTATAAGAGGAACAAACTACGGGGATGATGAGTATGATTACTATGGTCCTCTCGTGGAAATTGTTAGACTCGACTATACTGGCTTGCCTTAAAAGAGCACACTCATGTTCAAGCGTGAGTGATTTGATCCAACACCCGCAGACACAAAGGTTCATCCTCAGTATAATCTTGTGAATGTTAATTATAAGCGTAGATTCAATCTCTATGAGCCCTTTGTACTTGTTGCTCAAGCTGTTCAAGTTTACTACTGCCCCTATCCAAGTTTGAAACGAGATAAGATTGATTGGTTGGCAATGTGCAAAATTAAAGCGAGATCGACAATAGATTTTTTCATCTAGCCTATGATGCCTAATAAATCCTTTCAAGAGGAGTAAATAGAAATTCACATTTCAATACAATTTGAGGATGGAGATTTCTAATTACACGTCGACCTTATTATTAGCGAGTCAGGTGAACTTGCCAATGAGGCGGAGGAGGAGACAACAGATGAGTTTCTAACAAATGATGAAGATACGAACGAAGATGAGTTTGATGATAACGTAGACAGTGAAAGTGTTGGTTCAGGTTAATTATAAAACTAATATATGCATATATAGTTAAAATTTGATTAGATTGATAAAATTGGTTAAATTTTCCCGGTTCAATTGTGCTTAAATTTTAATATTTTTTTAGATAAGAGGTAGAGGTCATGGGCGTTCTTCTCTAGGCCCATATTCGGGCCGTGCTTCTCTTGGTTCATCATCTTCGTCATATGATGGACTTTTCGCTAGGGACCCCTCCAATCATTCCAGCCACCCTTTCCAAGGCCAGTATATCGAGAGGACTCATGCCACCATGTCTTGGTATGATCGATATCTTTGTCTTCCCCCCGAGGTAAGTAACTTTAATTTAATTTTTTTAAGGTAAGTAACTTTAATTTAATTTTTATAAGTAATTAATTCTTTATTTAAATATATTACCCTAATAAACTCTATATTTTACCAGGTCCTCTAATGCTCCTTCTCCTGCTGCTCCTGCTCTTGACAATGATGATGATGATGATGATGTGATTTAGTTGGTTTAGGAACGAACAATATTTTTATTTGGTACTTTATTGATATTTTATACATTATACGAAAAAACTATTAATTAATTATATTTTATTTTTAATTATATATATTTTTTGGGAAATACAAATTAGTTTTCGTATTGAATTATTAATATGTGAAATAAATACAGGTAAAGATTTCAAATGAAATAAAAAATAAAATAAAATTTTAAAATCTAAAATGTTGACGTGCGGTACCCGTCAGCATCATTTGAAAACACTGACGGCAGAAGCCCGTCAGTATTATTCAAATTTGCTGACGAGAAACACCCGTCAGCATTTGGTGACGGCATTTGCTGACGCATCTCAAGTTATGGCGGGTGGGATTCGCTGATGGGTTAAACCCGTCAACAAGCCGTCGGAAAATACTGACAGGTTGATTAATGTCGTCAGCAAGTCATTTATTGACGCCAAAAATGCTTACGGGCAGAACCCGTCAGCATCCATTTGCTTACGGATTTGCTGACGGGTTCCGCCTGTCAGCATTTCCCTAGTTTTTTGTAGTGTGTCTGGGAAAGTGATATGTTGCGTGTGTGTTTCCTGTCGGTTTCGTGGTTGTTTGTATACCCTAATAGTTGAGAAAAGTGATATGTGTTGTGCGTATTTTCAGTCGGTTTCCCAATTATTTTAATACCTAGTAGTTGAGAAAAGTGAACCCTTTCGGGGCAAGTAATATTTTTCGTGCGTGTTTTCAGTCAATTAATAAGTTCCATAGATTATCTACTAATTAGAAAAATGAAGAAAGAGAAAGATCTACCGATTTATACAACAAAATGCCAAGTAGAGAATCTAAACGCATTAAGAACATTACTAATTCTACATTTTACATACAGTATCACAATAATGATATCCTGATCATACAGCCACGAATCACCCTCACCAGATCTGCTAGATTTCCTGAGCCAAAAAGCGACAAAAAAATAATAATAGAAAAATAAATGCAGCACGAAATCTAAACACACACGGAGATATTACAATCAGTGGCGACAACGAGTGATGGCGGAGCAGCATACATGATTATTCTTCGATAGGCTGAGAATCAACTCTCACCGTTAGATTCATGCCCAACTCAAATATATCTTTCTACTCAAGTAACGAATCCAACAAGCTTGCCAAATTACTTGAAATTTGTAGATTTAGAGGTATATATTTATATTAATTAATTATGAGAATTAAGACTTTTGAGTTTGAATCAGGGAATCTCATTGTTTGCGAATTAGGGGTTTGATTAGGAGTTCATATGAGATAATTTATTTCTGTATTATTGAGATTTGTGTTAGTTTTGGATTGTTGTTGGCAAGGGAGAGAAGATGAAGGAAGAAAATGTATATTCAAAAAAAAAAAAAAAAAGAGATTTTAGATAAGAGATGGAAAAGGTGACGTATATGGAGATCAATTTAGATTAAGAATCTCATTTCCTCATAAATGAGGGTATATTCTATAATTTCTATATTCACTAGAGCCCATGATATCAATCCATAAAAATAGAAAAAAAAAAGGAGGGAAGAGTAAAAAAAGAAAGTAGGGATCTTGATTTAAATAGTTAATCAGTATCAAGTTAAATAAGTTGAGAGTTTATGAAAAGAAGAGAAATTAGTGACATACATTAATAAGGGTTTCAAGTCTCATGTTCGGTTGTTCCACATTTATATTCCACTATATATCAATATGGTTAAAATTTAGAAATAGTTCATTAACTTTTTGTACTTGGCAAAAATAGTCCATCAAATATATGAGTGACAAATTTAGTCCACCTATTAAAATAAAGTTGCACATTCAGTTCAATTCTCACCTGAATTAGAATTTTGGCTCGAAATTCGTATGTGTAATGCACGTGACCCAACTTTTGGGGATTTTGACAAAAAATACCTACGGTCTTGCCACATAATTGCTTACTGGAAATTGAATTATTTTTAATTTTAATTGTACAAACTAAAATGCGAAGTGGATATTTACCCTAGAAGGAAAATAACAAAAAAAAAACACTTGGTCTAGCATACCCTTTATCTAGTAATTCTTGTAATTGTTTATTTTGTTCTTATAGCTCAAGAGGTTCCATTCTATTAAGAGGTATAGAAATTGGTTCAGTGCCTGGATGTAACTTGATGGTGAATTACATATCTCTGTCTAGGAGTAACTCTGGCACATTATCTGAAAGCATATCTGGATATTCTTGAACTATTGGTGTGTCCTCTAGTTTCACACTACAAAGTCTAGTATCTATAACATATACTAGGTAATAATCACACCCATTTTAATCATTTTGAACGCTTTAGTTGTGGATATTATACACGCTGACACTAATTATTTGTCCCCTTAAATACTATCTCTTTCTCATTAGTAGGGATGTAACATAACTTCCTTCGTATAGAAATAAAGTTTAACATTGTGTATCTCTAAAATTACATCAGACTTTTAACGACATTAAAATCAAAGTGACCTGAAACTCATAATCCTCAAGTAAAATTATAAAATCACGGTACACAGTATTCACAATAACTACACTCCCCACTGGTGACATAAATGAATGTGTTGGTTTTGGATCGAGATAGGCAGAAAAGTTATGTTGATCAGCATAGACGGGAGATGGAGTATAACGTTGGAGATAAAGTATTTTTTTTTCGTGTTTCTCCTTGGAGGGGTATTCTTAGATTCGTAAATAAAGGGAAGTTGAGATCTTGTTATATTAAACCATATGAGATACTTATGTTGAGAACTTTATTCTTGGAGGTTTTTCCTTTTTTAGTTGTTTGCCTTTCTTGGGCTCAAAATAAATTAGAACTCTAGATTTATTTCCTAGATTGTGTCTAGGACTTTATTTAGTTTACTAGGTTATGTTTGAGATTTGTTTACCAAAAATAGGAGACTTGTCTATTTAAGGCAAGAACAAGAAGACGCAACATATGGTTTTTAGAATTGAACGCAGCAAGAAGCTAGACGACGGAAAGCAAGAAGAACACAAGCACGTGAAGAACTTGAAGCTACAATTCAAATCAAGAACATCTTCGAGTTACGTAACCAACGGAGAAGATCATCACAAACGTGGCGAAAAATATTTTAGTATCATAGTGTTGATACTAGTACTTTTCATATATTACTTTATAATTATGTATTTGATCTTGAACAAGTAAAAGTAATATAGTTTTCGAGTTTGTACACCCAAGTTCGTAAGTTTTTATACATACAAACAAAATTTAAATTGTTGTGTTCAAATTATTTTTAGCATTTCACTTCTTTTAATTATATAGACTGTTTAATGTTAATACAGGTGTTGTAACACCAGTCTTAACATCCGTTCTTACTTTGCTATTTACAGTTTATAAACTGTTTGATGTTAGTTCTAGTGTTTTAATACTAAACTTAACATCGTTTTACTGATACTTATTTAAAACATCCATAGGCCTACGAATTTACAATTGGCATCCAAAGAGGGTTACTTGATGTACTAAGTATACTGATCCTTATTTTTAGGTGCTATGGATGCTCATGGAAACCCGCAACCTCCGATCCCTACTAGTGAGAATTATTCTCTCTGAAAGCAAAGGATGAAGTGGCATATCAAGAATATTGATGAACGAGCGTGGAGGACCATATTGGTTGGATGGGAAAAACCAAGCACTACTGATGCTGATGACGATATCATCATCAAGAAAGTTGTGATAAGTTCTCAAACCTGCAGTACATCAGCTTTTTTAGATTTGGACTTGCAACAAAATTATATAATATGATTCAAATGATGGGTCTTGAGTTTTAGGACATTCAAATCACACACTCTTTTTTCTAGAAGAGAACTAAATGTAAAAACTCAAAGTTGATTGAGAAGCTCAGAACTCTCAATAAGTCAAATTAATGGATTATATAACTTAACAACAGAAAGTGTTATTCTTCACAATAAAACTTGAATAAGTCGCAAAGAGAAATATGTGAAGATTTTTCTAGCTCATCCAAGGTGATGGATATGCTGTTAGCTAACCAAATGCCAAAAATGGAAAATATGGCCTGGGTTTTGATCACTTCACTGCCTCACAACGCTCACAGTCCTATATGAAGCAAAATCTTTCAATAATCTTCCAATACAAATTCTTAAATCCTTTTTACAAAGAAAAATAAAAAATTTAGATCCATAAAATTATGGTCTGAATCGTGTGTTCAGCACACTATCCTTAAAATAGATTCATCCCTTATTGCAACCGTTTATTTCAAGGAAAAGAGGGTAAACCAGGTTACTTTTTGTCTCCGACGAACTGAACATCATGCTCGACTTTTATCACCAAAAATGTAAGAGGCAAAGAGAACTTTAAATCAAGAAGAAAAGTTTGTTCTTACATATGCAATGTGTGGAATTGTGTGTTTGGTTGTTGTATTCTAAGTCTCTTTATATAAGCAACTAGAAAACCTTTTATTTAGAATACCAGATAGAATGCAGTCAAGACACGCCGCGTTGACGCGGGCAACCTCCATGTAGTACGAAGTCCGATTGTTCAGAGAATTAGATCAGTTCTTAGAGTTCTCTTACACTAAGTATATCATTAGTGGGGTCAAAACAAAGGCAATCAATCAGAATCAAGAAAAAAATGCCTGCATTAAGATTTAATACTTGTCGTCTACTTTCAGGAAATGTTTAGAACATAGAACTTACAATAATACAATGCCACATTCATCCGTTTAACACTCGAGATGCTCTTAAGCTAGACGAATTATTCATTCCTGGCCAACTCGGTGCTTCGATAGATTGATCTCTTCTTCTGACCCTTCTTTGATAAAGCCTTATGCCTTCCACTAACCCGCATCCCAAAGCGCGCTGCTCTCCTAGGCGAAGACACATAATGGGTAAATATACAATTCAATACACATTGAATTGGGTTTTACACACCATCACCATCATCATTATTATATATAGAAGTTACATAGTTGAACTTTTCATTTGTAATTTAACTTAAATTATAAAATTTAACCAATTAACAATTTATCTTAGTCTTCATTTTATCATTTATCCAAACACCATTTTGGATAAGAAGGTCCAAGAAAAATTACATAGTTCTTTTTTCACAATTTCCCAACAATCCCCCACGTGAAGAAAATTTTGAAGATATAGGAGTTTTGGTGATAAAATCCAACAGTTGAACCCTGCATAGGATATGTAAGTGTTACCCTTTGAACCTTTCCTTGTGAAAGTCTATTTACTTACTAGTTGTCTAGTAAACTTGATGTCTTTGAACTGTTTTGTCGTTTATGTAGACGATGATATACCCCATAGAAGATTCTCCAAAACATATGTCAGTTCTCATAGTTATATTTATTCATGGCCTCAAACATACGCTTGGCTCTGCAAGAGGTTTTAATAATTGAGCCATATATAATTCTCTTCAAATCGGTCGTACTTCTCTCTCACATAGTTGATTCTTTATTAGAAGCAGACTATGCTAACCTACACGGCTCTCAGACTCAAGAATCATTAAAATACAAATGGTTATCCTCTCTCCACATATATCATCAAATAATAGATAAGGAATAACTCCCTTCATAGTGATGTTATGAGCCTTCATACAAATAAGTTGTCCCTTTCAACCTATATTTTGGGATCTCCAGTCAACTAGGTTGAGTTTCCATTGTATATCAACTCATTTTTCGGAGGTATAAGTCACATTTCTTCTTATGACTTCACAACTAACTCTCGATTTAACTATTTGGTTAACGAGTCTGATTATTTATTTTTTGACTTCAAGTAATCAACACCAATAACATCAATAGAGATTAGTTGTCTAAATGTGATCAATTACTTCTTATTGCTTATAATATTTATTTATAAGTATAACATTGTAATCAAATAATTTTTTTTAAACTTTTTTTGGTGTATGTATTGCAACTTTAACAAGAAAACCCCACATTTCCACCATATATTTAAACAACACACGTAAGTGAATTAAATAAAGTGGTTCACTATTTCCCAATAGTATCATCACAAGTCTCACACTTTTCTTTATATAATATTAATATACCATTCAAGTTAATTAATCTTAATAAAATATTATAATTAACAAGTCTCAAATAAGTTAATTAAAGAATTGTTCAATTTAATATCTTTTGATTCAACAACCATTAGAAAGAATTTGACTGTCAAACTCTTTCATTTTATCATTCCATTATAACGGCATACTAATGACATGATTTCTAAACATGAAATTGGCATCTCATATGCATTCAGATTTCATCTTCTCATTCCTCATTAACTTAGAGGATCCTTAGGAAAGAACCGTGCTTTAAGTTCAAAGTGTTCAAGTAGAATAACATCTTCTAATACCACCATTTGAAATCAGTGAACTTTTCCAATTAAGCACGTAGGACCAATAATTATGACTATGGATATGTATTTCTATTACTATGAAATTCAGTCGTAATCCTCCTTTATTTTTTCGAGATTTACTCGAATTTAATACTCAGTTTGCCTTTGAAATTATTTATCTCATGTTAGCTATTTCACTGTCTATTTAATTTGACCAACAAGACTACGTATCTCCATCGAATATTGAAGTGATCCGAAAAACTCCAACTTTAAATTTCAAGATTCAAGAGTTGGATCCAAGTTTAATTAATTAGACTTCATCAATATAATGGGTATAAATTTATAAGAATTTTAAGTTCAAAATAAATCATATCCAAAGTTAAAACTTTAATAAATTTGATCTAATTCAATAACTAGGCCCAAATTTATTTCACACTTTAATAATTTGACCCAATTCAAATATCAGGCCCAAGTTTATTATCTAGTCCAAGATTATACTTGATTCGGTTCTCCAATTTATTGAGCTCAAATAAACGTGACCCAGATAAAGCATCTCACTTCTGTTTTCCAAGTTAACAAATGAAACTCGTTTAATTTCTATGTTAATTTCTATTACCCTTCATAATTCTAGTCGCAAAACTAAGGGGGGTGTATTCATTTGTGACTCTTCAAGACATTTTAAAATTTAAAAAATCCCGAGGTATTAAATTGAGACATTTTAAAACTTCTACAAGTCCTTTGGTATTTAATTAAGATTTATAAAGACATTTTAAAAGTCCATAGAAATCTCAAGATATTCATTTGAAATATTTTAAAATCTTAAAAAGTAACGAGGTATTCAAGTTCTTCCTCACTTTTAGGGATTTTTCATTTGCTTAGATTTACGCAGACTTCAAAGGAGATTATATATATGAAATCTGATTATCAAATACCATCAATAATCGTAGGATTTTCCTTGTGAAGTAAAAAGTGGTCGGCGCCCAGAGCTACGAAAGCATCTCTTTCACCATTAATCTTGTTCATCACCTGCAAATACAAAAATTACCTCTTTTACCATTAATAATGTTCATATGATTATAAGAAATATAAACATCTCATATCTTTCTTCTTCAAGGCATAAAACTCCATCTATATTTTCATTGTTTTTTTTTTACCTGTACGTTTTGCTATCAATTTACATGGAAAAGTGCATGAATTGGGGTAGAATAATATTTGAAATTATAATAGATATGGATTTGCCTCTCGCTAGATATGGATTTGCAATTATAAGAGATATTTAGTATGAACGGGAAAAAAAATTATTTTCATGATATGTGTTACAAATATTTATTATTATTTGTTATTATCATTGATTCTCTTATGTCATCTTAAATCCTTTATCAGTATAATATTATTGCTTTGCTTGACTTCTTATCTCTTTTCTTATTCAAGGAACGGAAAAACAAATAATAATAAAAACTTATTAATAACGGAGAGGTATTTACATTGACATTCTCGTTTTACCATGTCTTTCTATACAAAAAGTGTATGTTGCTAACTAACTGTTGTATATTTATTGCTTATTACATATTTATATTACTTACCTGCAATTATTCATATTATCATGAGTTTTAGATTTGTTTAAGCTTCCATGATATCCCAACTCTGCTAAAAACTTTTTAGGGTCATTTATATCATCTTTCCATCTATAGGCAGTGGGAGATTCATTACGGGAAAGTCAAGGTTCAGGATATCAGAGTTGGACCATTGAAAAGAGTAATGAACTTCTTACACTAATGGTTGATGTTGTCAATCGTGGATGGCGTGATCGCTCTGGAAAAATAAACAAGATAACAGTGGAAAGGCATATACTAAAACCTCTAAATGAAAATCTAGGGATTATCAGGACTTACAATCAATATAAAAGTCGTGAGAAATTCTTTAAGCGTCTATATACCAAGTACAATAACCTTATGCGACATAATTCCGGTTTTGGGTGGGATCCTGTTACAAAGTTTTTCACTGCATGTGATGAAGTGTGGGCGGATTATTTTATGGTTAGCTTCATTTTCTTAAGTTAATACGTAAATCATAGTTTAAAGATATACATGTTTAGTACACACAAACTACACTTTTTTTTTACTAGTCACATCCTAAAGATACAAGCTTACGGACAGACCCTCATCCAAATTACGATGATTTGAGAATTGTTATTGTTGGTAATGGAATAGCAACAGGGAATAATTCTATGGTAGTAGATGACATTATAGAAGAAATGAGAGAAAGTGGAGGAATGATAGATGATTTCACTTATGATCCCTTAAATGATGAATTTATTCAATCAAGTACACAAGATCATTTTCTATCATCTCCTGAGCACTCCACTATATCGAAACCGTCAGAATACCAAGGTTCATGGGTCCTTCCATCCGCTAAAAAACGAGTTAGAATTGATTCTCAAACAGAATATAACTCGTTTGATCCTAAAGATAGCCAAGATGTCATAGACAAGCTTACGACAAGATTGCTCGTGCTATTGAGTCGATTGACACAAAATAGTATAACTGTTGGGATATGATTAAGGAGATCCCAGGCTTAGGTACTGAAGATCGCTTTAGAGCTCTGGATTTGCTTAATACCAAAGCAAAAAAGTCTGAATTTTTCAACATGACACCAGATGACCGTGCCGAGTGGATAACATATAAATTGAAATAAGCATATATGATTATTATTAACTTATCTGCTTGTGTTACTATATTGATCACTTTAAACGATCTTTAAGGACATTTTTAGACTATCTTTATGGATTTATTTAATGAATCTATGAACTTGTTGGTTTATTTGATTTTTTTTTAAATATTGTTGAATTCTTTGATTTCTTTTGATTAAAATTCTTTTTAATTTATTTCTCTCCATGTTCTCTTAGGTATTATAATTTATATAATGTCTGGTATTGATATGAATGAAGATAATCAAATTGACGTGGAGGAGATTGAAGAAGATGAGACGATAGAAGAGTTATATACATATATTAGATACTCATGTTTGATGATCCAGGCTATTGTTTATATGTTAAATGTGCATGTAGTTAACATGTACCATGATCGTGTATACTATTCACTAAGCAGACGACCGAAAACTAGAGATGATTATGATTATATACATAAGATATTAGGAGAAGATCCAGAAGACTTTCGAGATATCTATAGAATGTATCCTGATGTATTCTTGAAATTATGTCGTATCATTAGAGAGAAACATCTTTTGATAGATACAAGGTACATTTTCATTGAAGAAATTCTTGCAATATTCTTACTTATCGTCGGACAAAATAATCGATATTGCCAAGTACGCAAAACATTTGGTCGATCACATTTCACTACCAGTCAAAATTTCAACAAGGTTTTGAAGGCACTAAGAATATTTGCCATAAATATGATGGTCAAACCAGGATCTATAGTGCCCGAGAAAATAAGAGAAAGTACAAGGTTTTACCCTTACTTTAAAGTAAGCAAAATGTTATTTATTTACCTCAATTATAAAAGAATGATATGTTAATGTTTTATTAAATTATTTAGTAATGTTATTTCTATATTCAGGACTGTATTGGAGCTATTGATGGTACACACATTCCAGCGATGATAGTAGGGCAGGATACAAGTAGATATAGAAATCGCCATGGAATTACTTCACAGAATGTCTTAGCTGCTTGTAACTTTGATCTAGAGTTTATCTATGTGCTTAGCGGCTGGGAGGGTTCAGCACAGGATTCAAAAGTTTTGACTGATGTTTTGACGAAAAGAAATGGTCTTAAAGTACCAAATGGTATGAAGTCAAATATTGTTTACTACTACTACTTTATTATTATTATTATTATTATTATTATTATTATTATTATTATTATTATTATTATTATTATTATTATTATTATTATTATTATTATTATTATTATTATTATTTATTATTATTATTATTATTATTTATTAATTTATGTGCAGGAAACTGCTTTGTGGCGGATTGTGGATATCCAAATAGACGTCAATTTCTAGCTCCATATCGAGGTACTCTCTACCATCTTAAAGATTTCACCGGTCAAGGTCGTGACCCAAACAATGCAAAAGAGCTATTTAATCTCCGTCATTCTTCACTAAGGAATGTAGTTGAAAGGATATTTGGTATATTTAAATCAAGGTTTGTGATTTTCAAATCAGCCGCTCCATTTCCTTTTAGTACGCAAATGGAGTTAGTGTTAGCTTGTGCAGGGTTACATAACTTTTTGCGAAAGGAATGTCGTTCCGATGAATTTCCAGTTGAACTTGAAAATGAAATAGGACATCTTCTTCGATTACTGAAGAAGAAAATTTTGGTCCATTTTTTGAAAGTCAAGAACAACAAAGAGCGATTGCTAATGCATGGAGAGATACAATAGCAACCAAAATGTGCGATGTTATAAACTAAAAGTTTTAGTTGTTTACGATTTTTATTTTTAACCGAGTTGATTTAGATGATTATTTTTTGTATTCATAAGATTCTCCATAAATTTTCGTGATTTTAACTGTGTATCTTCGCAAATATTTTATTATTTCTTTCATATTTATTTTATTTTTATATTTACTTGGTATTTTTTTATTCTCTCGTATACGCATCATCACCATTTCGAGTTATAGAATTTCTTTAATTTAAGAATAATATTTTTAAGGTGAAAGAATAAGATAAATCAATTATATGAGTTCAAACATTTGTATTCCAGAATTTGCAACTATGTTGCTTTGGTGGGATGATCAGAGTAGTATCATGCTGCTTTGGTGGGATGAGCAGAATAGTATCATGGTCAATGCAGCTTGTGCAAAATCAAACTTGAGTTTATTCCATTTTCATTTTTTGTTGTTTATTTTGAGCGATTTTCTTGATGGGTTTCAATTCATCTGTGTAATTGATTGTTCTAGGTTAAATTTTGTATTGGTCGAGTTCTCTTTCAAACTTGTGTGCAACTTAGTTTGCGAAAACTTCGTGGTGGGAATGGGCCCTGTAGTGAAGAAAAGAAGGAACTTTGAACGTCTAGTTATCTTAATTTGGTTAATGACTTCATTTTACCATATTTGTGTTGAGTTTCGCATTTTGTGTCACCCCAAAGGTGGTTTCTGAAGCTACCCGTTCTTGGTTACAGTTCTTGGTTACTTCCCGCATTTTTATTTGCTCAGTTTGCCTTATTCTTTATGTATTAATATTTTCAACATTAATTAGATTTTGTTATTCGCATTTTCCATATGATTTACTCATATTTTAGGGGAGATTGGTCAAGCTAATCATTCTTGTTTTGATTATTTCCTGCAAAATCCACTCAGTTCGTTTGTTTTATTTTTTTCCCACTTTTATCTTCCTTCTTCATTTTGAAAGTTTGAACATTTGAGCTTATTTTTATATTGCAATCTGCACCCATACACATTGATATCTCAAGTGTTAGTCTGATTCAAAATAATTGTTTTTCTTCGAAAGCCAAAATTGTGGCTATTTTCTCTGTATGTGCTTTTCTAGTTCTGTAAGAAAAATGGTG
The DNA here is from genome assembly GCA_014905375.1 of Phtheirospermum japonicum. Classification (NCBI taxonomy): domain Eukaryota; kingdom Viridiplantae; phylum Streptophyta; class Magnoliopsida; order Lamiales; family Orobanchaceae; genus Phtheirospermum; species Phtheirospermum japonicum. The sequence continues at coordinate 1,253,300 of BMAC01000037.1, forward strand.
GGATGGTGTTTGTTAAATAAATACAAACCCTTGAAGGGTGTTCAGGTTATTTCTAATTTCAAAACAATGAATATTGTGTGTGACATAATGTACTGACTTACAGTCGTGTAAGTTTGTACATTGGTCTCCATTGACAAAAAAAATCCAATACAATGAAATTGCTATATTACCAAACAAACCCAATCAAACTATCATGCACAAAAACGAAAATAGATGAAAATTCTATGCGGGCTTCAAGTCCTTGCGCAAGTGATTTTTCCATTTAGTTATATTTGTAAGGGATTGAAGTGGGATGTTCGGAAAATCTTCCTCTAAGTACTCAAACGGATTGCTGATTTTCCGAGCTTTGTCGGAGATTTATACGTCGCTTAATTTCTGAAAATTTATTCCGCTTGTTGATGGATCATCCCGATGATTTCCTTGCATTTTTGTCGCTTCTTCCTTATCATTAGAATAATCCAACTGTCCCGGATCGGCTTTTTGTACATTACTAGATTTATGAACAGGTTGTTTGCAATCCGAAGTCTCATTTTGTAGCCAAGCTTTTTGTAACAGGCCGCCAAGCTTGTCGCCAAGCTTTTTATAAAATCTGCTCCACTCAAGATTTTACAGTTTGCCAAGCTTGAATTTGATTTTTTATTCTGTTGTTATATGGCCATGTTTAAATTGCCCTGCCCGACTTCAGCATTTTTGGGTCCCTTATGTTGGTAAATACGACGACTAGTCGATGCCCTTATCGTCGTACAATCATCGGTAGAAATAGCTTGCGCAATATTCCCAGTTGGTTCAGGTAAATTGTCGAGCACCTTCTGTGCATCATCTAATTCAATTGAATTATGATTTCTGGGCATCTCTGAACACAACTCCCCTTACTCTTTCTCATCGTCCCCTAGCACAACATCATCAACAAAAGTATCAACAACATTTGCAATAGGTTCAGCCATCGTTACCTTATTTAACTTGGAATTTATAAAATCTGCAGGCAAGATGCTGAATTTAGGGCTTTGCGCAACATATTTCTCATTACTTTCCTCAATTCTTGTTTTCCGATCTGGTTTAGGAAGTTCCGAACGACGATTGGTTTCCGGATTGTAAACATAGTACCTATAATTAGATGCTAGCAAAAGCAGCCCATTGCAAGATTGCGAAATTCTAACGTCGGAGAATTCGAGTTTTCTGTTCATTGATTCGTGGGAAAAGAAGGAGAAGTAATTGGACGGTTGATGATCTCCGGCCGGCGGCAAAAAGAGGTCGACGGGGGATTGGGGTTGGGATTGCGGAGATGATAGAAATAGGGTTGGTGATTAAAGCCAGCCCGTGTTTGGATACGGATTGGAAGCGAAGGAGGGATTTTATGGGAAGGAGTAACAGGATTCTTGATAAGAGATGGTTGATTGAGGAGACGATCTCCGCTGATTTTGCGTGCTCCATTTCCATATGAAATGTCTTTTTTTTTTTCTCTGGAAGTTTCTTTTCTGCGTGCTTCTGTTCTTGTACAGTTTGGGTACCAAAAAAGTTCTAAAACTCCTTAAATGTCTTGATAAAAGTTGAATAAAAATCTTATTCAAAATTCCGGATAATTCTTGTGGAGTTTTAGCAAATCCAATTAAATCAGTATAATCCATGAAAAGTCTCAAAAGTTTGGTATATAAAATTATCTTAAAATATCTTGAAGAGTCGCAAATAAATACACCCCCCCTAAAATTAATACTTTTAATAATTAGACATGCCACTGTCTTCTCTGCCTCCCTCGCCGGCATGGTCAAGAATAAGACGCAATTGTTCCCTCCACCATAAATCGGTGTCGTACATTGACCAAGACCGACAAGCCACCACCTTCGATAGTGCATCAACAATCTAACCACAACGGCTCCCTCGGCAACCAGTGCCCAACATACGGCAGCAGCATCATCCCGTCACGAACGAGATCAGTTGGCCATCGCCGGTGGCCACCATGGTCAGAAAACCAGCCACCATGACCGTGAACGGACGGTCGAGCACGACCAGGTCCGTCACTTTCCACCACCAATAATCATAAATTTAATTTAACTGAATCATTCGATTACGGTGATGTCAATCCAGAGATAAATTTGCGTTTTAGATGATTTCGAATCCATAAGGATTCTAAGTTTGTAGTTAGAAGATAACAAAATTTGTTTCAAGTTTTGAAGAAAATTTCAAATAATACGGTATGAATATCTTTTAATACAAATTTTTTAATCCATTTATAAAGCATAAATAGAAAATCAAAATTCATAAAATTATGTTTCGAATTGTGTGTTCGACATATATACTATCCTTAAAACAGATTCGTTCCCTATTTCAAACTTTTATTTCCCGAAATAAGATTTGTAAACCGAACTACCTAAACTCCGGTGAACTGAACAACACGCTTGGCTTTTATCACAATAAATGTAAGAGGCTACAAAGAACTTTAGAACAAGATGCAAAGTTTATTCTTGTATATATAATATGTGGAATTGGGTGGTTGATTATTTTATTCTTCAACAATGGTCATCTTCAAGAAGATAAAGCAACCCCCGGGATTCATTGTTGCCTCTTTATACGGGCAACTAAAAAAACTTTCATTGTCGTAAATTAAGACACATGATGGGGAGTTATATAATTCAATACACATTGAATTAGACATTACACATCATCACCACCATCATAATTAGTATAGGAACATAATTGAATTTTTCATTTGTAATTTAACTTAAATTAAAATTTTCAACCAATTCTAACACTTTATGTTAGTCTTAAATTTATCATTTATTTAAACACCATTTTGAATAAGAATGTCTAGAAAAAATTACATATTTACTTCTTATTCGAATTAATAAAATTTGTGATTAACATAAAATATCTTATACATATTTTTCTAAAAGAGTTGGATTTTTTTTTTTTTTTTTGTGAATAAGGTTTTTATATAATATTAGTTATTCGTCTAATTTAATGTTAATTTACGTCTCAACCTCATAACATTCTCTGCATCCTAGAAAGTACCAATAATATTCCACAATCTAATAATTTCTAATGGTCAAAAAGGAATTTGTCCAAAAGTCACCAGTTTTCTTTATAGTTCCCTCGCAACGCTTCAGAGCCGGTGGATTTCTCAGGAACTTCAATCTTTTAAATTTCTCTGTTTCTTGGGTGAAAGAATTTCGGATTTTATCTACTTAAATCATCCGCCAGTTATTAGACTAGGGATTGGTCATCAAACTCCATCTCATAAAATAAGGTAAGAATGTGGATATCAAATAATCCTTTTTAAATAGATACTGATATATTCGATTTTTTTCTTTTGTGTGTGTTTTTTTAAGACCCTCGATATCAAGCAAGGGTTTATTAAATAAATCTTGTATTTTTTATTCAAAGTTGAAAAAATATTACAGAAAAAAAATAAATTGAAAATTTAGGTCGGGACGCCACTCGGAGTGGCGTCTCGCCTATGGGAAAACAGAGAAATTTTAAAAGATTGAAGTTCCTGAGAAATCCACCGGCTCTGAAGCGTTGCGAGGGAACTATAAAGAAAACTGGTGACTTTTGGACAAATTCCTTTTTTGACCATTAGAAATTATTAGATTGTGGAATATTATTGGTACTTTCTAGGATGCAGAGAATGTTATGAGGTTGAGACGTAAATTAACATTAAATTAGACGAATAACTAATATTATATAAAAACCTTATTCACAAAAAAAAAAAAAAAAATCCAACTCTTTTAGAAAAATATGTATAAGATATTTTATGTTAATCACAAATTTTATTAATTCGAATAAGAAGTAAATATGTAATTTTTTCTAGACATTCTTATTCAAAATGGTGTTTAAATAAATGATAAATTTAAGACTAACATAAAGTGTTAGAATTGGTTGAAAATTTTAATTAAGTTAAATTACAAA
>BMAC01000037.1:1266074-1317692 GCA_014905375.1 Phtheirospermum japonicum
ATGCACGTTCTTGAAATTCTGCCTTTTTAGATGGAAACTACTTTTGCATAAACACAATTTTACTCACATCTCTTCCACTCGAGGAAGAAAGGAGGAGGGGGGACATTGGGGTCCCCTCATATTTTAATTAAAAAAATGACTACGGTAAATTCACTGGCACCATGCCCTACACCCCTGCATTTACGAGAAATCTAAACATAATATATACAGGGATTGTAAAATATTATATCCCATTTAGTTGAACATACTTTCTCCTACTTCCATTTAATATAACTAAATAAGAAGTATTAATTTATCATTACTAATCAATTTTTTTTTTCTTTTTAGCAATTTGTTTTTACTTTCTTCCAAATTTAATCCAAATAAAATTAATATCAATCCATATTAATTTCATACTGCGTGTTGTCATTGCCACCAGGCACCACCGGTCAAGTTTCATGATACATTAAAACAAATACCCTATCTCTACATACTAAAATCTCATGATTCCTATACTGTCACTAGGAGTTTCATATCTCATGATTCCTATACTTTCACTAGGAATTTCATACTGTGTAGTATGAAATTGAAATTAAAAAAAAAAAAAATTTCAATTTCATACTACACAGTATGAAATTCCTAGTGAAAGTATAGGAATCATGAGATATGAAACTCCTAGTGACAGTATAGGAATCATGAGATTTTAGTATGTAGAGATAGGTATTTGATTTTGCTTTGTATGAAACCGTATTGAACCAGACATGAAGTAAGCTTTTAAAGCCAGCGCCTAGAGTCATGCTTTAAGCCATAAAAACTTGTGTTGAGTTAGCATGTTTCTTACCACTAGAACTGACATAACTAGAGATGGTCTCACATAAACTTCCTCATTAAAGTCTGCATGTAGAAAACATTTGTAACATTTAAATTAGGAAGAAACCATCATTTGAGAGATGAAAGAGCAAGATTCAGTTTGATTGTACTGACTTTAGTAATCGGTGAAAAAGCTTCAAAAGAATCGAAGCTTTTGTACCATCAGAATTTTACTTGACCTTATAGACCCTTTTGCATCCAATACAAGTTAGGAGGTCGGATTATTGAGATCCAATGCATTGAGTTCCAACTTTATGACATCTAGCCATTCTTGGATATTGTTATCTTGAAAATGAGACTGGAATCTGATGTATGGATGGGGGTAGATTGAAATTATAGTGGCTCTTTGTACTGAATGTGAGAATTTGCAGTAACAGGATTAACTGTAATTAAAAAAAGAAAAAAAATATAACGAGACAAAATGGAAATATAAAGGAGAAAAGATAATAGGAGTAAATAAATAGGAAAGCAGCCGTGGGAACTGAACCTCGGACATGTTAGCATGTGATAAGTCGAACAACCACCTAACCATTCAAAGCCTTTGCTAATATAATAAATTATACAAAAATTATTTTTATGTCAACGGGGTTCTTAAAATTTTTTGGGAGGCCGTGGCCTCTCAAAGATGGTAGAGCCACCCCTGGTAAAGAGAGTATTGAGTGGAAATCAGAGTATTTCACTAGTTCAGAGGTTGACTAGTTAAATTGTTTGGTTGATAAAGGTTACAATTAACTTTTTTGGTTCAGAAATTTAATTAAAAAAAAAATTAATATAGGAATATTTTGAGAAGAGAGGTTTTGAAAGTGGATTGAAATGACAATGATATTCTCAAATTGCAAATATATACACACACTATACACTAGTTTAATACTCGTTATACGGAATATATCAAAAAATTAATATAAAAAATATATATGATAATTAAAAAAAATAAAAAAATTCAAAAGATACTTTATTCTCAACTTGTGTCTTATACAAATGTCTAATCACTATTTATTAACTATTATAAGTTTATTTACATACATAGGAAAATTCAAAAGTTATCATATTCTCCACCCGTGTTTAACTCTATTAATTATTTGGTATTTATATTAAAAATTTTAGGTTAATTCGTTAATAATTTTAGTTACATACTTAGAAAACTCAAATAATGTTATATTCTCGACCGTGTCACATTGTAACGGTGTCCACCCAATTTTTATTAATTATTATTATACAATTTTATATTTCTTATGTTTAGAATAAAATTTTTAATAATATTTAGTTATATACTTGGATTATTACAAATAACTCGTAATTTACTTATATCTTATATATAATTCGAATAATAGAATTCATTTAACTTTTATTATAAATACAATTTATTTTCTTATTCTCACATTAGTTTTTTTATAATTAACATTATCTTATAAATAATTTGTCTTATAATTAAAAAAAATCTAAATATGTATGGTGATTTATATTTTTATATTAAAAAAATAAAAGAAAATATTGGATTCAGCAAAAATAATAAGAAAAAAATATTAAATTAGAAAATATATAATAAAAAGGAAAATATTAAGTTAGATAAAATAAAACATAAGGAAATATATTAAATTAGGTGGACTCTAGAGTCATATATCTTAGTAAATTTTCAAACCATTCAAAATTCACTAAGTATTCGAACAACCAAGCATGTAGGATAAGAATATTTTCTTTTAGTATATAGGTATATATATATATATATATGGGGGCTTCTACGGTGTCATGAAGGTACCATTCCCCACTTAATCAGACTCATTAGATCAAAAGTTGGTTATGAATAATGATAAGATCAAGGGATGTAAATGCAGGGGGGTTTGGAGGTATGGTGCCTTCACGGCATCGTAGTCATTTTCTCTCTCTCTCTCTCTCTCTCTATATATATATATATATATATATATATATATATAAACGATTTAAAACTTTTTTGATTAAGTTATATTAATAATTATCCAAATTAAACTTAATATATTAAGAAATTTGCGACTAGAGAAACTTTTATAAATAATAATTTTTAAATAATGACTATTTTTCGGTTGAAAATATTTTAATTACTCATTTATTAAATTATGTTATTAACAAAAGATATATCTAATAATAAATTGTGCAAATATTATTTTTAATTATTTTACATAAAATTAATTAATACAATAAGTTATTCGATAATATCTAATTCAATCAACTATCCGTTGTTCAATAATTACCAAAGAAGCTCGATGTATATATTTCAAAACATATAATCGTTTAAAGAAAGATTTCTAAAATCTACCGAAACTCCATACTAACACATTTCTCACCTTCGCCTTTACTTTAGATTCACCTTTAACTCGCAAAATCCTGTTAAATATATTGTATATATTAGTCATTAGTCAAAGGAGATAATCTCTCTAAAATTATCTTCCTAATTTGTTGCTTCTGATTATACGTATATTATGTAATTAGTTTCCTAGTTTGTAGCCTAGGATAATGCTAAACTCGTGTATATATTTTCTGTGAAAAGCAATGAGAAGGCCAAGGAAAATATTCCCTAAGAGAAGAATCCAACGAATCAATCACAGTTTACTTTGTATTTTGGCGAATAAATGTCTAAGGGCTGCATGATCAGTGTGCGCAATCACCTTGGAACAAATGATATAAGAACGGAACTTATCTACAACACGCCCAGCCCATATCTCCTCCTCCCTCACCTACGGCCCAACTTCATTCCCCTCCCTCAGCTACTGCCCACTCTCCTTTGGGTTTGCAAGAGGTGCATGGGCCTCCTTCTTCACCCAGCCCAAATCGTGCCTCTCCTACCTCTTCTTCTCCATTGGCCCAGCTATAAAATGGCCCACCTACTCCCACTTCCACCCGAATTCCAGTCCAACAGCCCTCCATTGTGACTCGTAGTTAAAATGGCATTTTGAAGCCAAATAAAAAAATATTTTTCCAATGTTGCTGTCACGAGGTCTCCTTTACCTCGTAATCCGATCGCAGCTTTGCGTGATCCGAATTGGAAAATGGCCATGGATGATGAATTTGATGCTCTTATTAAAAATAAGACGTGGGAGTTGGTGCCCCGTCCACCTAATGTGAATGTTATTCATTTTATGTTGATTTTTACTCATAAAGTCAAGTCTAATGGTGATTTTGAGAGGCATAAAGCCCGTCTTGTAGGTGATGGTAAAACTCAACAGGTTGGCATCGATTGTGGCGAGACATTTAGTCCGGTTGTCAAACTGGCTACAATCCGTACTGTTCTTAGTCTTTCATTGTCGAAGGCATGGTCTATTCATCAGTTGGATGTTAAAAATGCTTTCTTACATGGTGAGCTGCAGGAAACTGTCTATATGCATCAACCAGTTGGGTACAGAGATCGGATTCATCCAGATTATGTTTGTCTCTTGCGTAAGTCTCTTTATGGACTTAAGCAGGCACCCCGGGCTTGGTATAAGCGGTTTGCTGATTATGTGTTGTCTCTTGGATTTACTAACAGCAGGATGGATAATTCTTTATTTATCTATCGTAAAGGGTCTGACATGGCTTATCTTTTATTATATGTTGATGATATTATTCTGACTGCTTCTTCTGATACTCTCCGATGTTCTATCATGGCTCTTCTTAGCTCTGAGTTTTCTATGAAGGACCTTGGTCCTCTGAATTATTTTTTGGGTATTGTTGTGACTAGACATAAGAGTGGTTTGTTTCTCTCACAGCGTAAATATGCTGAGGAGATAATTGACCATGCAGGGATGTCATCGTGTAAACCGTCTCAGACTCCAGTTGACATGAAGTCGAAGGTTGGCACTACTACTAGTTCTAATTTTAATGATTCGTCTCTGTATAGGAGCCTTGCAGGGGCTCTACAATATCTTACATTCACCAGGCCGGATATTTCTTATGCCGTTCAGCAGGTTTGTCTTCATATGCATGACCTGAGGGTTGATCATATGTCTGCTCTCAAACGGATTATTTGGTATGTATAGGGTACTCTTGATTTTGGTCTACATTTATATCCATCCTCTATTTCTTCTCTGGTTGCATATACGGATGCGGATTGGGGTGGGTGCCCTGATACAAGACGTTCGACGTCTGGTTATTGTGTTTTCTTGGGTGATAATCTGATATCTTGGTCATCTAAACGCCAACCCACATTATCCAAATCTAGTGCAGAGGTCGAATATCGTGGGGTGGCGAATGTTGTCTCCGAGTCATGCTGGATTTGGAATCTTCTCTTGGAGTTACATTGTCCGATTAAAAAGGCTACTCTTGTTTATTGTGACAATGTTAGTGCTATTTATTTTTCAGGAAATCCAGTTCAACATCAATGAACAAAACACATAGAAATTGATATTCATTTTGTTTGAGAGAAGGTCGCACGTGGGGAAGTTCGAGTTCTACATGTGCCTTCACGATATCAGATAGCGGATATCTTCACTAAAGGTCTTCCGCGAGTTTTATTTGAGGAATTTCGAGACAGTTTTAGCGTCCGTCGACCTCCCGCTTCGACTGTGGGGGTGTGTTAAATATATTGTATATATTAGTCATTAGTCAAAGGAGATAATCTCTCTAAAATTATCTTCCTAATTTGTTGCTTCTGATTATACGTATATTATGTAATTAGTTTCCTAGTTTGTAGCCTAGGATAATGCTAAACTCGTGTATATATTTTCTGTGAAAAGCAATGAGAAGGCCAAGAAAAATATTCCCTAAATCTTTCAAATCCAACTGCATGGTGTAGTGACAAAACAATATAGTTGGGTGGTATTTGGATACCATTTCATTTCATTAAAAAAAATTCATAATTGGTATGCTCTATAAAAAAAAAAAAAAATTTTATGGTTACTTCGAGAAGTTTAAAAATTTGTTTGTTAATATAAATAAAGTAACGTCTTCTTATCTATGTTCATATGATTTATTAATAATTTATTAATTATTTATTCAATTTATGTAAAAATAACCTAATTAAGTGAAATAATGTGATTTTCATATAATTAAATAAAGGTATGCATAAATGGGGATGTAAATATAATAAAAAACTTATCATTTTAGGAGACCCTAAATATCAACAATTTTTTCTTTTTTGGGATAGATCGGGTATTTTTTCTTTTCTAATGAAAAATAATTTACGCTATTCAACCACTCCATTGTTTGCTCCCTTTAATTGTTTCAATTCATTTTTAACATAAAAAACCATTTAATCACTATTCACTAATACATATTTTTTCAAAAATTTTATAATTACACACTCACATAACTCAAACTACCAATCAAATTAACTCTAGTCAAACAAATCTATCTTATATTCATTCTCACTCTCAAAATTATTCATTCATCTTTCGAAAATAAAGTTCATCACTAATCTTAGACTTTAAAATGAGAGTATATTCAGTCACCACCTTAATCGTCTGGTCCAGGAATTGGACGTGCCCAAAAAGTGGTTTCAAAATAAACTAGTTGTAAATAAGAGCCTCGACCATGCCCAAAATTCCTTGATAAATTAGTTATGAATTTTTTTTATGTAAATTAATAAGAAATGTGCTATATTCTTAGAAGCATAGACAAATGCATAAAAATGAAATAATGAAAATGAATTATAATCTAAGTCTGAAAAAAGATCCGCAAAAAATGATCGCACGAGCACAATTGTAATATACTTCAAGTGTATGAAAGTACCTAAATTTAAGGTTACGATTCCTATAAGTTTTTCGAACAAAATTGTTATGGTGATTCGATGTTTTAAGTACTAGTAGAATTCATGTGCATTGCACATGATGGCGTAATTACTTAATCTACTTATTTTTATAATAAATAGTTGGCATAAATTTGAAATTTGAGAAATTTATTTTTTTAAAGGGAAAATATTGTAAGGAATTTTGCATTAAGATATGAATAATCGGATTTCTCAGCCTCGCCGACCTTCGAATGTTTAAAGACTTTGGTTTTTGCACTAAGGTTACAAACCTTTGATGTTGTTTCCAAATGAATTAGAAGCTTGCAAAGGCATCCCATATGACTTTCTCTTAGAAGGACCAGACACTTCTTCCACCAGCCTGTCAAGCACAAACGGGCTCCAGTTGACTTTCATCTTTTTTATTATAGCACCCATCAAATTCCGTCTTAATGTGATGCCCTTGTCATGACTTTGTTTGCGGCCCTCGATGCCTCCAAAATGTTGTACATAAATTTGTATTCTTTTGTCAAGGTGGCTCTTTGGAAGAATCATTTGGCAAAGCAAAGCCTGAATGGAATTTGTTTGCATCTGGATTGAAATGGATAACCTTCATTTTCATCTAGTGAAAGTGGTATTAATAAAGACATGTTTTCTACTATATTACTCAAATGTAATCTTACCATCAATCATCTTATTCTTGATATATCAACTTGTCTTCATTGTCCCATTACACGATCTATTTGATGGGTTCAGATTTCATAAAAGAATGATTAGACATTCTCTTTTTAGCACCAACTTATGAGGAGGTAAGCCATTTGGAGTCAAAAGAGTTCAAAACGTCATTTTCATAATAGTTGTTTGACTCATCAATGGTTTCATCAAACTACAACATGTTCTTTCTTCTACGGGAAATTTAAAGAACCAATTATCGTTCAATCTATCAACATACTCGTTTCTAGCTGCTAGTATAGATTGTATGACTTCTCATGTAATGATCATAATTTGAATTTTTATAAAAACTCGTAAATATAACCCTTATAAGATGTTATATTGTGTCATCTTCATTGTCATTGTCAATAAGCATCTCTTTTAGAAATCACTATTACATCATCTAAGAATTCAGTGAAGCTCATATCGTTCATTGACCTCGTGTTCCTTGAGAAAGTAATTTTCTTCATTTGCCACAATTGCGGTTTCACCAAACTTGCAAAAAGAGATTATTGAATTATTGCCTTAAAAACAATTAGTAATACTTGTCTAAAATCTTTACCTAAAAATACTATTTTTCACCAACATAATTAACATTTCTCATTATATCTCTCAATAACTTATTGGCATTTTTAATATCCCATAGGTATGTCAACGGTGTTTCATCCCAAATTATCAAAAGTGCGTTAAGTAATAACTCAACAACACAGTTTTTTTTGGCATGCTGCACTTTATATTTATTTGTATTATAATATGTGAATATGTTATTCTCCCCTGGCATTATCACGAAAATAACTCCAAATATTGCAGTTACAAGTTCAAATAGATTCTTGGATTTAAGTGAGCTAAAAATGGACAATATAAAAAATCTATTTTCATACACCATTAAGACACAAAATACATGAATTATAGATATAAGTCCTCAATAAGCGAGTGTTATCAACTATGTACTACAATGTATTCCATTACTCAAATTCATTATATGGTTACAAAACTTAATGAGTAAAAATGTTTCTTTTAGGTACAAGCCTTAATGATAATTCTCAAGACAAATAAGTGCACGAAACAAAATAAATATTATCAACTGAATAAGAGTTTCAATAATAATTATAAATATATGTACAGCTAAAAATTACATTTCGCAAACAAGTCCCATTTGTACTACGTGATCCTTAAAATTCTTTGGTTTCATATCTTTAGTTAAAGGATAAGCAATCATTAGTTTAATGTTAATGTGTTCGATGACCACTTTCTTATTCATAACACATTCTCTTATGACGAAGTACTTAATGTTGATGTGCACACTTCAATTGCCACTTTTGTTGTTCTTAGCCATAAATACCATGACTGAATTATCACAGTACATTCTCAATAGCCTAGATATTGAATCCATTATTCTAAGCCCAAATATGAGAATTTTCAAGCAAACACCATGACTAGTAGCTTCAAAGCATGATACTAACTCAACTTTTGTGGTAGAAGTAACAATCAAAGTCTACTTTTCACTTCTCCATGATATAGCCCCACCAGCGAGCATAAAAATGTATCAAGATGTTGAATTTTATGAATGAATACAATTTACTAATTCTAAATCAAAGTAACCAATGACCTCCAAATTTTCAGTTCTTCTATACATGATCATATAACATTTAGTCCCTTGAAAATATCTCAATACCTTATTTGCAACTCTCTAGTGGTCATGACTTGGATTGTTCCGATATCTTCCTGAAATTCCAACAACAAATATAATTCCTGGCCTGGTATGACCTAAGCTTCCATAAGGCTTCCAACTGCTGAAGCATATGGAATAGTTTTCACTTGTTCTTGTTGAAGCTCATTTTTTAGACATTGATTCAAATTGAATCTATCACCTTTCACAATAGGTGCTACACTCGGTGAGATATTTTTATACATAGAATTTCTAGAACATTATTGATGTAGGACCTCTCATGTGACAAACCTAAATTGCCTCGAGATCTATCCCTATGGGTTCTTTGAGAGAAATTGCTTAACCTCATACAACAAATCCTTATCATTAATAGCAAATTATGTCATCCACATATAGAATTAGAAAATAAATCTTGCTCCTCTAGCCATCTGGTATGTACATTTATTCATGATGTTCTCTTAAAACACCAAATGAGGTGATAACTTCATGGAATGTAAAATACCACTGATGGGATGTTCGTTTGAATTCATATATAAATTTATTAAGCTTGATTGAATGTTGTTGCTTGACGAAACCCTTCAGGTAGTTTCATATAAACAACCTCCTCTAGATCACCATTGAGTGCTGTCATTTTCACATCCATTTGATGTAAAATCAATACAGGAGAAAAAATCTTTGTGTAGTCAATTCCTTCTTTTGGATTGAATCACATGACAACTACTCTTGTTTTATATCTCTCGATGTTGCCGTGTGAGTTTTTCTTTATTATAAAGACCCACAACCAATAGTGTTTACACCATTAGGAAACTTGGTGAGATCCCAAACTTTGTTAAATGCCATAAAATTCATCTATTCTTTCATAGCACAATACCATAAGTCTAATTTCTCACAACTCATAACCTGTAACAATGTTTATGGATCATTTTCAGCTCTAATATTTTAATCATGCTCTTGTAAATACATGACTCAAACTTTTGTGCATCCCTTTTTAATAAATTAATTTAAAACACGTCAGTTTGCTCGCAAGAATACGAGGTAACTGTAGGGTAATGAGTTTGACTCGAGTCGTATCTCTCGAGGAAACAACTGTTCGGTCCTTCGGATGTTTTTCTCAATTTACGAACTAAAGTAAAATACATATACATTTGGGGTTTTTAAAAGATTTTGAATTGATCATTATGAACTAAATAAATAATTAAATTAAAGCTATTTAAACTAATTACTCTAACTAGATTATCAACTACGAGCAATAATTAAACTATCAATGATACGCAACCATAAATTAAACCTAATTAACAAATCTAAGATCATAAGCATAAGAAATTACCACTAAGCAATGAATCATAAGAATCTAAGATTAACGAATAACTAAGCACAAATCAACTCGCATAAATAAACTAAATTAACCAATATCCAAAATCCAAGCATAAACACGATTAAGCTAAATAAACTAGAATTAACTAAGAAATTAACTAAGAATTAAACTAAGAAATTAACTACGAAATTATCTAAGAGTTTAGAGTACTTATTGTAACTAATGAAAGCGGTAAAAAGCTCCAGCTATTCCGGAGTTTGAACGTTGATCTTGGGCGAAGATTGAATCCCGAWCTCGAATTCGATGTTTTGGACGCGTTGTTCTTTGATCCTTGATCTTCGTCTTGAAATCTCGTTATGAGATGTGGGATTATTGTTATTATCAGCTAAAATACCCTAGGGGGTCGTGTCTCCTCCCAAAAATCCGAAATAAGGAGGGTTTATATAGATATTACAAGTCTTGGCGCACAAGAAACCCTAAAATCCGAATTCTGGGCCGTCGCGTCGACGGTGCGTCGATTGACGCATGCTGATGCTTGCGTCGGTGCTGCCTGGGCGTGCGCATCGGCTGGGCGGGTGCGTCGACATCGACGCTTCAGCAAGTTGCGTCGACGTTGCGTGGACGTTGGTGCGTCGACATCGACGCTTCAGCAAGTTGCGTCGACAGTGCGTCGACGCTGCGTCGACTGACGCGGATCAAGGCTCGCATCGACGGAGCGTCGACGGTCGCGTTAGTCGACGCGACTGCGCGTCTGCCTCCTTCTCCCTCTATCTTTTGCTACTCGTTTCGCCGGAAAGCTCGTTCTCCTATTCTTGAACATCGAACTTCGTCTATTACGCGCTAAACTCTTCCAGTTACTTAGCTGTAAGGTGAAACAACGAAATATCACATATTTGCATCAATTACGAATAAAATACGGTAAAATAAGTCAGAACTATAAAAATACGGAATTATGCTTAAATCGTCCAACTTATACCAAAAACAAATAGAAAAACGTACTAAAATACTAATAAAAATAAGGACAAATCTACTCTAATCAATACACAATATAATCACTTGAAATTATTGACTTTTATCTGCCCAAAATCTCATTCAAAACATGAAAATAGCAAAATATCATGAACGGAAAAATATTTTTTACGCCCCAATGTATGCGATTTTTTTACACTTTGCCCGTAATGTACACGAATTTTCAACGATGCCCTCTATAGTTTATTTCCGGTGGAATATTCCTTCTAAATTCCATCGGCGGGCAGGTGGGGGGCAAAGTGCAAGAATCTTATAGTTTGGGGGGCAAATTAAAATATTATAAATATTGGAGTTTTGTCTTAAAGTGTTATATTTGAAAAAGATATACAGTTCTTATCTTATACACACACACACACACACATTTGTCAATACAATTCCAATTAAAAAAAAATTTAATTAATATTTATAATTTTCTAAATATAAATGTTATAAATACATCTTTAATATTGTTAAATATGAGACAAACGATTAAGTATTATGTAAATTATTAGGCTATATGACATAATAAATATATTCTTATGTATTATGTTTGAATAAAATAAAATAAAGGTGTATTTCGTATATCCATTATAATATTATGATACGAAAAATAAAATTACCATTCGATATTATTATTTTTGTATAAAAATGTGATTAAATACTGGACAATTCCCGTTTACTCCAGTAGGAAAATATTTATTCCCAGAATATCCATTGAAAAGTATGGATTCCCATTTACTCATTCAGCTTTTCATTTAATCAAACTAATACATAAAAGTACAAATTTATCCTTACTAACCTATTTTATTTTTCAATTTTTTCCCCAAATTTAACTCAAAAAAGATTCATATTAATTTCATATTACCATGTTAATCCTGTTTTATTTTTCAATTCTTATTTTTCCCCCAATTTTAACTCAAATAAGATTCATGTTAATTTCATATTACCATGTTAATTACCGAACTCCGATCGAATTCCATACTACATTCATAAAAAACTCCATACTACGTTGTGGAATTTTATCGAATTCCATACTACATTCATAAAATTTCATACTACGTTGTGGAATTTCAATTCATAAAATCCCAATTCATACTATCGAATTTCGTACTACATTCATAAAATTTCATACAACGTTGTGGAATTCCAATTCATACTACGAATTCCATACTACATTCATAAAATTTCATATTACGTTTTGGAATTCCAATTCATAAAATTTCAATTCCAAGAATCTCCAGTTGGAAATTCAGAACATTGAACTGTGCCTTCACCCAACCCACGTGGTCCTTTTGGCAGCCATTAGTTNCCAACCCACGTGGTCCTTTTGGCAGCCATTAGTTTCATACTACATTCATAAAATTTCATACTACGAATTCCATACTACATTCATAAAATTTCATACTACGTTGTGGAATTCCAATTTATACTATCGAACTTCATACTACATTCATAAAATTTCATGCTACGTTGAGGAATTCCAATTCATACTACGAATTCCATACTTCATTCATAAAACTTCATACTACGAATTCCATACAACATTCATAAAATTTCATACTACATTCATAAAATTTCATAATAAGTTCCATACTATCCATTTTCCGTCATCCATCAAAAAGTACATAACTAAAGTCCAATCAAAACACGGACCCAAATGATCTTGGATCGAACCCCATGCCCTATCCATGGGTCAAACCCACAAATGGTTTGCCCGAGTCAACTCAGTAGCCCCATCTTGTTGGCAACACCAAGTCCCTACCATGGCCGCCTTCGACTAACTTACCCATCACCATTTCGATTTGCCAACACCTGTAACCAAAAAAACAACAACAACAAATCAGACCATATGAACCTTGGAACTGAGCCGTCGTTGTCGGTTTTTTAAAAAAATTGAGAACCCATAACCCGAATGTTCGGATCTAAGCCATTGTGGTCGGTTTTTTGACCGAAAATGACCATCAACGAAGGTGGCGATGAAAAGTAATTAATGACTGAGGGTGCTGGTTTGGCGAAGATAAATATGGTGGTGGCTCTCAACGTGGGAGGGGTCTAATTATTATTCATGAGAACATGAAATATAGTTACTCCGGCGGGTTGGATCTGCTTCAGGCTAGAGTTGGGTCTCTGGTTTGCTTCTCATAGATTTGGGATCAATTCTTGATTTAGATCAACTTATGTTCGCGTCTCAAGGTTTTTTGGATCATATGGTGTTTCACGGTTGAGATGCTGGTGTATGTTAGGGGTTTTTTAGTTGCGGGTATTTTTTATAATTTATGTTATAATTAT
The DNA here is from genome assembly GCA_014905375.1 of Phtheirospermum japonicum. NCBI lineage: Eukaryota > Viridiplantae > Streptophyta > Magnoliopsida > Lamiales > Orobanchaceae > Phtheirospermum > Phtheirospermum japonicum. Next base: position 1,279,587 of record BMAC01000037.1, read on the forward strand.
GATTTAATGGGAACACTTTGACTTAAATGGGAAGAAAATAATGTTAGAGGATTATTTAAGAATTGAGTATGATATAAGTGTATTAAATGGGAATTATCTCTAAATACTATACTAATCACCGGTACATTATTATATACGATTGTATCACCATAATACATAGAGAAAAGGTGTAAAACGACTTTAATATTTATGACTAAGTGCAATTATGATTATATTATGACAAAAAATTTTAATAATATATTTTTAGCTATATTACTAATTGCTATGATATCATTTTACGATCTTGTGTGTGTGTGTGTATATATATATAGGGGTGGGTTCAAATGAGAACCCGTCATTATATGTGAAACTAGGGACTTATCTTGACCATTATATTGGATAATCTTGATGGTTGAGAACGTGACATGTCAACAGGGTAATATTGTAAATTACTGCATTAAATAATAAAAAATGGTATTTTGGACATATATCGACGTTTTATAAAGAACACTACATTTCTCTTTAGAAAGCACAACAAATAAAGAAAGAAAACACTATGATTGTATATAAAAAGTATCACAAATTTCATCTATAACTGCAAATTCAGAAATTTTAAATAAAACTCAAATCTTCAACGAACCATAACCTTTTCAATTCTTATTCGTTTTAAATGAAATATATATCAAGTTAATCACATTCTCAAGATATACTATTTAAGATACATATTGCAAGTTTTAAAACGTAAAAAATCTATATATATAATTAAATTAAAAAAACTGGACTGATTTTAGCACTACAGTATTGTGTAAAAAGCACAATGAACCTGGACATATAATTGCACTGTGCAATATTAGATCTAAGTCCAGGATTAGTCCATAGGTTCACATATAATGACGGGGTTCTCATTTGAACTCAATCATATATATATATATATATAATTAAATTAAAAAAAACTGGATAGTAAAAGTATCGCATATGACTAATTTTAGCACTACATTACTGTATAAAAAGCACCATGAATCTGGACATATAATTGCACTGTGCAAAATTGGAGTGCTTTTCTTATATTGTTACAGTGCTTTCGTATTACACTAAACACTGCTTTTTCGAATAAAAATAATCGGTCAGCATAGCCGCCGAGTTTCACCATCGCCGCCGTTCAAAATCCTCACCGCCTCGCCTAGTTTCACCATCGCCGCCGTTCGAAATCCAACCCAAAAACCCCTGGTCGAACCCTGTTCGACAAAAATTCAGAGTCGTCGAGGGACAACCAGCAAACCACCGCCAATCTGACACCCAACCACATTCGTCCAAATCAAGCACTGCAGCCATCCGAATCAACCCCGGAAATCTAAATCGCCACCACTCAACGATCCTACTGCCGCCGTTCGCCGAACCCGATCCGCGGCCGCATCACCACCTCCGTAAGCCGTCGTCCAACCTACCGAACGGAGTGGAGCGGCGCCGCACTTCCAGCGACCGGCGACGTTCGAGGGAGGAAGGAGTCGCCGATCTCCCGCCGCCCGGTTCACCGTCACCTCCTATCGCTGCGGGTAGTAGTACCTGAACCGAGCCATGTCGGTCGAGTCTCTGTACGGCGGCGAGGTTTCCAGCACGGCTCAACTCTGGAAGGCGACGCGTTGAGCCAGATGTGGCCGCGGGTGGCGTTCGGCTTCCACCAGATCTCGCAGTTGTGGCGGCGCCGGCTCTGTTTGCTTGGGGCTCGCGGTGGATGGGGGGCTGGGCGCGGTAGGCGGATCTGCAAAAAAGGAGGAGCGGCGGAGACCTCCGAATCTGCAAAGAAGAGAATATTGTGTTTGGTCTGCAAAGAAAGAAGTGGAGCGGCGGATATCTTGACCTTTTTAATTGTGTTTGATTTGATGATTAATGAGTATTAGGTAAAAAGACATAAATCCCCCTTACCTACCATTTATTGATTTAATGAAAATTAAGAACATAGAAAAATTCTGGTCCACACACATGATTATATATATAATATATATATATATTATATATATATATATTATATATATATATATATATATGTGTGTGTGTGTGTGTGTGTGTGTGTGTGTGTGTGTGTGTGTGTGTGTTGTGTGTGTTGTGTGTGTGTGTGTGTGTGTGAGAGAGAGAGAGAGAGATAAATTCTATTTTTTATAAAAATAATACTTTTACATTAAAACTCAATATTTATATTATTTTAATTTGTCATTCAAATTATAAGATTTTTTCCATTTTCCTCTCAAAATATAAGATTCCTGCACTTTGCCCCCCAGCTCCCCGCCGACGGAATTTAGAAGGAATATTACACCGGAATGAACTTTAGGGGGCAACGTCGAAAACTCATGTAAATCATGGAACAATGCATATCAAAAATATTTGGGAGGATAATGTGAAAAAAATCACATAAATTGGGGGGCAAAATATAATTTTCCCTATCATGAAACAAAAACCGATGTCAGGATGTAACAAAAGAAATTAATTTCTGGATACACTTTGAAAGCATTTCATATCAAAGCTTTTTTAGACAATTTTTGAGAAATTGACCAACTTAGCAGATGTGGTTGATGATAACCAATGTTTTCGTACCTTTTTAGGAATGTGGTCAATATAATGGATCAAAATGTATTTTTTTTCTCAGATTTTCTTCTTCAAACAATGTTTAAAATTAAATAAAAATAATAAGAAAGTATTGAATCACGCCACATTATCAAAAAAGCGCGATCGGGATAATTTTGTATCTTTTTTGAGTATTTTACCAACTTAGTGTAGGTGTTTTGATACTGACCAATATCATGATCTTTCTTTGGAAAGTGGACTAAAAAATCAATTCTCCCTAGTTTGAACATGCATCCAAGTGTTTAAACCTTATCTGATTTAGATACCTCTACTATTAAATTATCTAATATCTTTTGTTAGGTTAAGTGTAATTATAAATTCACCATTAAGAAAACATGAAAATGGGAACATTTTTGGCATCTCAAGTTTTTACAAAAATATGTCTTTTTATTTATGTTTTTAAGTGAAGGGCTCATAGGTCAATAAATATAAATGATATAAAAAACAGTTTGTTGATCACAAGGTCGATCAGCGAGTCAAACAATATGAACATCGCAAACTTACCAACAATAATAACCAAAACATAGAAGAAGCTAATATCTAACATAAATAATTGAGTTAAATAAATAGAAAATGCATTATGTAGTATGTAGTTTTGTAGATCTATGATTTTAAAATGTGATGTTAAGACTCGTGATAAACAACACCAGTGTAAACATCAATTTGAACTTATAACACAACAGGTGTTATAATTGATGTTAAGTAACACCAGTGATAACACCAAACAGAAAAATATTGAATGGCATCGGAATAAAGATAAATGAACACACTCATTAAACTTTTATTCCGTAAGTAAAAGTACTTACGAACATGGGTATTCAAACCAGAAAACTATATTACTTAATCGTTTAAGAACAATTACAAAATGTTTAAGTAATATATGAAAAACAAGTGTATCAAAACTCAATATACAAATACTTGTTGCTACGAATGATTCGATCTCCCCCGTTGGTTACGCAACGTTGAAGATCTCTTGATTCTGACTTGTAGCTCCAAGTAGGTCTTGTGTTCTGCTTTCTTGAGTAAGTCCAGTGCTCTTGCCTTCAAACCTAATTTTCGTGTGTCCTTGTCATCTGCGTCGTTCACCCTTATAAATAATCAAGACTCCTAGTCTTGATAAACAAGTTAAGCTAGAAATAAGGAAACTAAATAAAATCCTAAACTACCTTTAGTAAATAAATCCAGACTCCTAAATAAAACAAAGTCCAAGAAAGGCAAACATACAAAATGGAATATTGTCGAGAATAATATCCTCAACAATCTCCCCATTTTGCATTTTTGGACACACACACAAATGACATAGGCAAGACACATAAAAACAAACTCCACTGAGTTCAACGACTCCCCCTGAATAAACATTGTTTAACACCCCAAATCAAAAGAAATAAAAAACTTTATGTAGCAACTAGTCATAACATAGAAACAGACTAAGAGAAGCATGATCAATCAAAGACCACGAGTTCTCTTAGATCGTCGAGCAGACGAGGATGTCCCTTCATCAGCCTTCCTCTTCCGCAGTAGCTTCTTCATCATTTTTAGTTTCCTATTTCTTGACAAGAACTTCTTCCTCCTCTTGCTTAAGCTAGCTAACACCTCGGCAGCTTGTCCATCAGTATCCTTAGCAACCGTACCCGCATCCTTAACCTCCTCAGTCTCATCAGTTTCTCCCCCTTGTTCAGAAAGCAAAAGGGCATCATACCATGAACCCTGCACATCCTTAAGTTGGGCAATTTGATTGTCGAGTAAGGCAAGTTTAGCCAGCACAACTTGAGGAGGGATTCTGACCATGTTGTGAGTGGTGTTGCAAGCCGCAGAACCGTCACCACGCACAACACCAGGCCGAACAGGCGCTTGCCAGGGCAGATCGATAACATGGGCACCCGACAAGTGTTGGCTACGCAAAGTGAACCACTCAGCTTTTCCAGTCAGCACATCATCTCCAGATGGTGTAAAATCTTGATTCTCCAGCACGCTATAAATAAGAGACGGAAAACAAAGAGAGGAGGCAGTTTTGGAAGTAGCAAACCTGGTGACCGCATCAAAAACCTGCTGACCAAAGTTGAACTTGATTCCACGACCAAGTTTGAACAGGAACTGTGCTTGAGGGCGAGTCAATACAGTCACATTCTTTGAAGGGACCTAGTTAAAAACAACAATCTTATGCAGTACCAAGTAAAGGAAGGTTAACTTTGTGTTGGGTAATTGCTCGCACCACTTGGTCAACAGCTCACTAGATATGAATTGGATGACCTCATCCATGTCGTCAACAATGGAATCACCTTGATAGGCCTCAGTTCCGAACAAATCATTTATCAAATCCGGGGTAAAGGAGTAGAGTTTCCCACGAACATACACTTTTCCGAAATTCGCAGAGGCGGGATTTGCAACAGAGGGAAGTAAATTTGCATAAAACTCTAGAACCACATTACGAACAAAAGGCATTGCGGTACATACCGTGGGATAAATGCCCCGATGTTCAAAGAATTCAATCAGATTCTGGAGCTTGAAAAGCTCCATAGGCACCCGTCTCTCATCAATCATTCACCTATCATGGTAGGTAGAAAACAGATCTTCTGCTGCGGATGTTAAAAACTCCAATGAGAAAGGAACCATGTCCTAAATTTCAACTTCCAAAGAGGCAGTAGAGTCACCAGAGACACCTTCCGAACCAGATGGATGAGAGGGTTCTTGGGTAGAAGCAGCAATCGATTCAGAACTTGAGGGAGGAGTAGGTGCAGCAACGGGTGATGTTGGCTTTGGTGACATGTCATCGGTCCCAACATCACTTTGTGGAGTGACAGCAGGCAAAGAGGCCTTAGATTTCTTCTTCGAAGTCTTCTTGGTAGGCATGAGGTCCCGAATAAGGATCTCGTCAGATGGATCGGGGGAATACTCAAACCCAAAATCGGGTTCAAGTTGAGGGTGAACCACAGGAACAGGATCGGAAGAAGGTGGAACTTCAGCAGGTTTGGAGGAACTTGAAACCTCCCCAGTAAATAAGTCCACAATCCCATACGAAGCAGTGGAGTATTCAGTCTCAGTTTAGCCAGGCGACCTTTTCATATGTTCAGGCGGGTTTTTCTTGTCAGCAAGCTTTACAGTTTCCTTCCGGCGGTGAGACCCCGTCGGCAATACACGGGGAGACGAGGTGGTCACCGGTGCAGCAGCAGGAACAGAGGGAACAAATTCCTCGTCATTTGAGTCAGTTATGACAGTGACTTCCTTGGTCAGGTTCATGTGCTCGAGCAGCACAACACTCCTTGGTCCGGCCTAACTTTTCGGAACTGCCGGCGGAACCGCGCCAAGGGGAATGTTTCTCATCCTCCAAGACATTTTCAGGGTCGGATCACCTACGCGGCCAAATATTTCTGCAATAAGTGGCAGGTTTGGCGGGTTGTCGATGTCAATTTCATTCCAAGCCTGACCGGGAAAAACCTGCGCCTCAAGATTTGCGTCAACGGCCGCCGGGATTGGAATAACATCCTGAGATTGAAGCGGCGGCGAACCGGCTGGAGGTGTTGAAACCGGTGATGGGTTCTGGGGGAACATGCCACCGATTTCCTCGCAAATATCAAATCAACTGAATCTTGGAAGATTCACCGGTTCCTGGCTACTGGACGGCTTCTGCACACCGGCAAGAAGCACTGGAGTTTTTCTCGGAGAAGACATCCTGCAAATTTCACAAAGAGAGCAACAAAAATATAGAAAAATCGAGAGGGAGAGGCGGAGAAGAGCTGGAGAGTTAGAGAGTTTGGACTGCAAAAGAATTATAGAAAGGTGGGACATTAAGAAATGGTAATAATTTCGGTCTTATAAGCACAAAAAAAGACCGTTGTAACAGGAGAGAGAAAGAGAGTAAAAAACCCTAATTTACCGAATCCTAACTTAACCCACACGGATTTTGTTTCCATCCAAACACCCCTTATTTTTGGACCTAGGAGAAAGCCAGTTTCTGTGGGAAAATTCCACAATCACCTAGTCGAAGAGGTCAGTCTTTTTGTCACCATTTTTATTACTACACGAGATCTTTTTGCACCAAAAAAAAAGACCCAATGCATTCATATTATGTATGAGACAGAAAAATAAAAATGCATGCAAATTATACACATGTTGTGATTGATGACAGAATTGGGCGTCACAACTTCAAACCCAACATGGACTAGACAATGCACATACCGAGATATCTTCTCAAATGAGGGAAGGTCTCGAAACCTAATGTCTTTGTGAAGATGTCAGCTAGTTGATCGTCTGTCCTTACATGCCCAAGACTCACTATATTCTTCTCAACCAAGTCTCGGATAAAATGATACCTAATGTCAATGTGTTTTATACGGGAGTGCTGAACGAGATTTTTTTAGGTATCTATGGTACTCGTATTGTCACACGGTACGGTCAGAACACTACTATGGAGACCGTAGTCTTCAATCATTTGGTTTATCCACAAAATTTGCGTACACGCACTTCCAGCTGCGATATACTCAGTTCTGCTGTAGAGAGAGATATACAGTTTTGTTTCTTACTGTACCACGAGACCAAGTTACTTCCCAAGAAGAAACAGCCTTCAGTGGTACTCTTTCTATCCACGACATCACCTGCCTAGTCTGAATCAGTGTAACCAACAAGTTCAGTGCATGTATCTCTAGTATACCACAGACCTAAATCACTTGTTCCAGCCACATATTTAATTATTTTTTTTTACAGCTTTTAAATGTGACTCTTTAGGGTTCGTTTGATACCTAGCACACAAACATACACTATACATTATGTCAGGCCTACTTGCAGTTAAATACAGGAGACTTCCTACCATGCTCCTATAAACGGTGTTATCAACACTGATCCTAACATCATCTCTTGACAGTTTGCTGGTTTTCCCCAAAGGTGTTTTCTTATGATTTTCATATTCTTATCCAAATTTCTGAACCAGATTTTTAGCATATTTGGTTTGGGAAAGAAAAAGACCATCGTCAAGTTGCTTAATTCGTAACCCAAGAAAATACGAAAGGTTACGTTCCATGCTCATTTCGAATGTGCCTGACATCCTTGCTATGAAATCCTTCACCATCTGTTCACTAGTGGATCCAAACACAATATCATCCACATAAATTTGAACTATAAGAATGTGCTTTTTGGATTTGAGAAGAAAAAAGGTTTTATCAACTTCACCTCTTCTAAAGTATAAAAACAGTAAATGTTGATTCAACCTCTCATACCAAGCTCTTGGAGCTTGTTTTAAGACATACAACGCCTTTTTTAATTTCAAAACAAAATTGGATTTTTGAGGATCAACAAACCCTTTGGGTTGCTCAACATATACTTCCTCACTCAAAACATCATTCGTGAAAGCACTCTTAATATCCGTTTGATGCAGTGATATTTTCAAATGACAAGCAATAGCAACAAGGAGTCGTACAGATTCTATTCGTGCAACCGGTGCAAATGTCTCGTCAAATTCAATCCCCTCAATCTGAGTATATCCTTGTGCAACCATCCTTTCCTTATTTCTCACAATGTTTCTTGCTTTATCGGTTTTGTTCTTGAAGATCCACTTAGTGCCAGTGACATGTGTGTTTGCAGGGCGTGGAACCAAGTCCCAAACATCGTTTTTAGCAAAATGATCCAACTCCTCCTGCATGGCTTTAATCCAGAACTCATTTTTCAGAGCTTCTTCCACACGCTTAGGCTTTGTATTAGCAAGAAACAAGGTCTCCAAAATTTGAGAGTAGTTAGTCGAAAGACAGACATATCTTACCATTTCTTTGAAATTTTTCTGTCTCGTCCTTGTGATCCTCTCATCAATATCTCCAATAATTTTACATGTCGGATGATTCCTATTAATTCTTGACGGAATATCCCTCTGGTACAGGTTAATTTGATTATTCAGGTTGTCCTCATTTGAATCTGAATCTGATTTAGGAGCTTCAGGAGTTGGTGTTAGGACTGGTGATGGGTCCTCAGTCCCAACATTGTCTGCTCCTTCAGGACTTGATGTTAGGTTCAGTGACATGTCACCAGACCCATCATCACCTGTAGTATCAATCTGTGTACTTGCACTATCATGTAACTCATCCACAACGTGTTTAACATGATCATATACCAGATCATTATCCTCAACAAGTTTAACACCACTAATCAAGTCATCAAACTTCACATTAACCGACTCCATCATGCAACGTGTTTTAAGGTTAAACAACTTATAAGCATGAATGTTCTGGGAGAATCCCATGAAAACACATTTGTCACTTTTAGAGCCAAGTTTGGAAAGATGCATCCTATCATTCAGTACATAACAAACACACCCAAAGACATTAAAATAACTCAAATTAGGCTTTTTGCCCAACAATAATTCGTAGGGTGTCACATGTGACCCGGGTCTGAAATACACCCTATTGATTGTGTGGCAAGCAGTAATCATTGCTTCTGCCCTAAATCGTTTTGCAATTCCATTTGAAATAAGTATGGTTCTAGTCATCTCAGCAAGAGATCTATTCTTTCTTTCGACTATACAATTCTGTTGGGGGGTAATAGGTGAGGAAAACTCATGATTTATTCCTTCCTTTGAACAATAGTTTGAAAAATCTTCATTTTCAAATTCTTTTCCGTGATCAGACCTGGTCCTTCCTATGTTCACACCAAAACGTACGCACAACTTTTTTGGAAGTTTTTTAAAACTTTGAAAATCTTCATATTTCTCCCTTAAGAATTCAGCCCAAGTAAATCTAGAAAATCATCAACTACAACTAGAACATACCGTTTACCTCCAAGGTTTTCCACTTCCAGTGGTCCCATGAGGTCCATGTGCATGAGTTCAAAGCAATTTGAAGTGGTAAGGCTCTGAACATGTGGGTGCGGTACCCTAACTTGTTTCCCCTTCTGGCATGCTTCACAAATCGGAATGATCCTTGTGTTAAGTTTCGGTAGACCATTTACAACCTCTTTCTTCACAAGCCTTTCCAACATCTTATAGTTGACATGTCCAAGCTTTTGATACCACACCTCGGCATCGCTCAATTGGGATAACTTGCAGAATACATCGTCGTTTATTTGATAGCAATTATTTGAGGTTCTTTGGCCAGTTAGAATGCAAACATTTCCTTCATCATAACCTTCACACTTTTCCCGTGTGAACTTAACACTAAATCCTCCATCACACAACTGGCTGATGCTGATCAAGTTTGTTGTCAGTCCTTCAACAAGTAACACGTTCTCGAGTTTTAAAATTCCTGAAACATAGAGTGTTCCTTGTCCAACAATCTAACCGTTTGCACCTCCACCATATTTCACTTTTCCACCTTTGAATTTCACAATATTCAAGGGAAGGTCTTTAGAACCGGTCATATACTTGGAACATCCACTATCAAAATACCATGCTCCTGGAATGTGGGATTTCAGAGAGGTATAGATCGTGTTACATTTGATCTCTTCCTTCTTCACCCAAACGTGTTTAACTTTACTGTTGGTTCTAATGTTGGAATCGTAGAAACTGTCATGAGACACAACATGTTGTCTTGTCCTCTGAAATTGACTTTTCTTTTCTGCTTTCTTCCAGCAGAATGGGCGAATATGAACAGGATGACCACAATGATGACACACATACTATCTTCTCCTCTTTTTGTGATGCTTGGTTGTCTTCATTTTCTTGTCAGTTTGTTGCTCTTGCTGTTCAGGTTTGTAGCCAATCCCATATTTCGAGGACTGTGGGAATGACATCCCCAGAAGTTTATCGAGCTTTGTTGTTCCCTTGTTGAGTTTTGATAGAGTGTTCTGAGCCTTCTTCAGTTCGACCTTCACTCGTTCCGATTTTGAGTCTTTTCTTGTGATAGTTGACTCCAGACGGGTAATTATTTCCACTTCATCGTTCTTCTCATGAGTGAGTTTCTCAAACTTGATCATGAGAGCTTTCACCATTAGGACCTGATTTCCACAATTTGCAAACAAATCGTCATACTCTAGGCACAGTCTTTTATACTCGTCAGTTGTTTCTTTGACTTCTGCATTCAGACACAGGATGTTGGAATTGATGTTGTCAACTCGTATGTCGTCATCCCAAACAACATTAGCAAACAGTACAGGAACTGACTTAGGTAAGTCAGAGTCATTTTGGAGGTGGGTTCTCTGATTTGAACTTTTAAAATGTGCCTCCAATGTTGTTTCTTCTGTGTTTGTTGAATTTTTGATTGAGCAGAGACACTTTTTCTTCTCCAAGAGTGGTGTTCTCGATCTTATCCAGCAAATCTCTCCAATCGATGCTTCACCGTCATCATCCGAGTTCACATCAGTGGTGAGAGTAACGTTCTTCTCTTTCGAGTTGGAACCAAGATGTTCCATTTTGAACGTTTTGAGCGATCCAACTAATTTATCAAAGTCTAACTTGTCAGTGTCCTTTGATTCTTAGATGGCAACCACCTTGACATTAAACTTCTTTGAGATGGATCTTAGTAATTTTCCAACAAGGCGTGAATATGACACAGGCTCGCCAAGTTCTCCACATTCGTTTGCAATCTCTGAAAGTCTCATGGCATAGTACATGATTGACTCTTTTTCCTCCATCCTCATTGCCTCGAAGGTAGCAGTCAGCATTCTCAATCTTGACCTCTTCACACTTTGAGATCCTTCGCACACCCTCTACAATGCATCCCATGCATCCTTTGTTGACTCGCACTTGATGATCACTTTATAGTAGTTCGAGTCGACATATCCACAAAGGATGTTGATGCACTTGGAGTTCCAGTTTGAATCTGCAATTTCGTCAGCAGTCCAGTCTATTTCTTTCTTGGGGAAGGTTTCTCCATCAACATCAGTAACTCGTGGTTTCTACCATCCAACTAGAATGGTTCTCCACACTCGTTCATCGATTTTCTTGATATGCCACCGCATCATCTGCTTCCAAAGAGAGTAGTTCTGTCCGTTGAGAATAGGCGGTCGTGGATTCCCTTGAGCGTCTATAAGTCAATGAATCTACAAAATAAATAAGGATCGAAATACTTAATGTAAAGTACCCTACTCTGGTGCCAATTGTAGTTTTGTATATCTGTGATTTTGAAATGTGATGTTAAGACTCGTGATAAACACCAGTGTTAACATCAACTAGTTAAACTGTGAACTTATAACACAACAGACGTTATGATTGATGTTAAGTAACACCAGTGATAACACCAAACAGAGAAATATTGAATGGCAGCGGAATAAAGATAAATGAACACACTCATTAAACTTTTAGTTCGTAAGTAAAAGCACTTACATACATGGGTATTCAAACCCGAAAACTATATTACTTAATCGTTTAAGAACAATTACAAAATGTTCAAGTAGTATATGAAAAACAAGTGTATCAAAACTTGATACATAAATACTTGTTGCTACGAATGATCCGATCTCCTCTGTTGGTTACGCAACATTGAAGATCACTTGATTCTGACTTGTAGCTCCAAACTAAATAAAATTTCTAAACTACCTTTAGGAAATAAATCTAGACTCCTAAATAAAATAAAGTCCAAGAAAAGCAAACATACAAAATGGAATATTGTCGAGAATAATATCCTCAACATAGTATAAAACTCTACCAACAGGTACGCTTAGTGTACTCCTGTCTTGAAAGAGCGTTTGTATTTCCATCGACTTCCCAAAAAATATGAATCACCCTAAATAAACAGTCATTTGAAAAATACGATTCAAATTTACAAGTAGAGAAGCGGTGAGGGAGCGTAAAATCGAAAGAACTTCTTTCATGAATGAGAGATCAGAAATAGAGAGGTGTAAGGTGCATGAGAGTGAAGATGTGAAGCACGAGAGGAGTAATGTGATCGGGTGTTTCGAAAATCTCATGGTAATGGTGTAATATTTGAAAACTTTAGGACGATTGGTTCAACTAAACTTTTGCAATCCTTTATAAGCAAAACGCTCTCCTATTCTTTTCTTATTTTAATCAGAGTTTTGAACCTAAAATGCTCATTTAAACATTTGTTCATCAAACAATTCAATTATGAGACTTGATTGGTCAATCGTCGCAATGTTACAACCCTATGCTTTTTGTTCAATCCTCTATCAACCACAACCAATGTTAGCAGCCCCAGATTTGTACAGGAGCTATTCTTATGTTTTCATACTCATATTCATGTGATACTGTCAGAGTTAGATTCCAAGAGTATGATGCTCTACAAGACTACAATACTTAGAGAACGGCAATAAATTCTCGAGGCTGAAAAAATAACACTAATAAGTATTCAATTGGAGATGGATCCTATAAATTTTTTAAAAAGAAACACAGTAAAAAAAAAAAAATATATATATATATATATATATATATATATGTATATGTATATGTATAAGTTACTCAAAAAATTTAATGGAACGTGCATCGTTATACACAAACAAATATATAAGTCTTAAAAAAATGAATAAAGAAATAGTAGGATCAAGAGAAAGGAAGCAAAAAAACTATTGGAGGCATGTGCCCCCTAAACCCCTATGGTTGAATTATGGCTCTTTCAACGAAAACCAAGCTGGATCACATAAGTTGACTTGTCGAATTTAAAAAAATAAATAAAAATTGGGCGTGTTATACTGCATCTTTTCCATGGAATGCAACAACTTGCGGATGGACAAGAGTAGGAGAAGGATACTTTTAGTTGCAGCTCCTACTGCTTTCTTGCTTCTCTTCCCATTCCTATTTGCTAATCTTTTTGGTGAAAATTTATTTATTCCATTTGATCAATGTAAGTAAATGTACATTAACTTTTCTTTGTTGGCCAATTCCTCAAGATTTTTTTGTGATTAATAGAAGGTGTGCTCAACTTGTTTGTCAATGACAGGGATGCAACACTTGTCGAGTTCACAAGTAGGACAGCAAAAGCCATTCAATTCCCTTTTACAAAGACTTGTGAGAGGTTAGTATTTAGTCTTCTCTTAGGGAGTGTTTGGAAACACTAAAAAAAAAAGTGATTCTCAACTTTTTAGGAGTCACACTCCCTTACTTTTCTTTAGCAGGAGAAGATCGACGAAAGCTAGAAGCCACCGGATTCGCTTGTGATATTGCGGAAAACTCTATTGTTTGTATATCAAATCTACCCGTAAAGATCGACACCCGCGGCAATGTTACAGTTTACTATTCGTCAAACACCGTGCAAGAAGAAACCAATGTCAAGCCATATGCTCTGCAAAAGGACACTTACCTACTCCAATATATTACACCAGTCAAGATATTAAACACAAAAGTTAGTAATGAACAACCTGTTTGCCAATACCACCACACAATCCCTGCCGTCATCTTCTCGTCCGGCATTTCGGGCAACTTGTTCCACGAGTTCAACGACATTATCATCCCCCTTTTCATCACAACCAAACATCTCGAATCCCGCGTGCTCCTCATCCTTGAGGATCACAGCCCTTCATTCAAAACCAAATATATCGACATTTTTTCTCGACTGTCTAGTTATGAGGTCATGAACCCGACTTCAAACGCGAGCGTGCATTGCTTTCCCGGGTTGATTCTTGGTCTCAAGTACCATAATAATCTAGCTCTAAACATCAGTGACATCCCGGGAGGACACTCGATGGGCGAATTCCGGATGTTTCTTAGAGAAACATACCATCTTAAGTTCACGCATGTTTCCCAAATTAGAAAGCCGACACTATTACTCATAACCCGCGACAAAACAAGAAAGTTTATGAATCAAGACGAGATGGTTACCATGATGAAAGATTTGGGATTCAGAGTCATCGTCGCGGGAACAGAGGAGGCATCGAATCTGAAGATATTTGCCGGCACGGTTAACTCATGCGGTGTGCTGGTGGGCGCTCATGGAGCTGGGCTTACGAATGAGTTGTTTCTGCCAGCTGGCGCCGTCATGGTGCAGGTGGAACTACTGGGCCAGCGATGGGCCTCAGACAACTATTATGGCAACCCGGCCCGTGCGATGGAGTTGCATTACCTGCGGTACAAGATAGACCCGGAGGAGAGCTCGCTCGTGGAATTGTATGGACGCAATCATTCGGTGATCACAAATCCGGAATCGGTTTATGCAAATGGATATCGGGCAGGTCGGGCAGTGTACCTCGACAACCAGGATGTAAGAATCGATATAGTGAAGTTCAGGAAGATAATAGTTCAAGCACTTCAACTAGTCAAAACACGCGTCTTGTTGTAATCAAGAATCAAGAACCATACAATCATACATGTATTAAAGGATTAGATATAGACTTGGCATCTCTAATTATAATGTCAAACGGGCGAATTAATTTGAATGATGGCCAAACAATGCTATTATTTTCTTGTACAGTTTGTATTTGTTCTTCAAAGATGCAAAACAATTCATTAGCAGCTGGTCTGTGCATCTTTCCCTTCTCCGTTTCCATTGATGGCCATAACTTGTCGGCCTCAACTATATTTAAGCACCATTCCCACACAAACTGAAGCCTTCAATTGATAATATGGGGGTGAATCATATTGATGGATATACGTTAATGTATTATTTGTAATATTATTTATATGATGATTTGGTAGATTCTCTAGTTTACATATTGTATAGTTGTATAAATAAGGACTCTTGTTTAATGAATACGTATAGAGAATTATTCCTTCTTTCATGAGACTAGGTCAAATCTTTCCTCCTTCCGATTCTTCTTCTTTTTTTGTCCATCCTTTCCATCGTAACCTCTCTATGTTTTTCACAGTCGGCTATCATGTTTACCGACCCAAAACCTCCCTCACACCCGACTCTTGGTCTCAAAACATCGAGTCCTATGTTCCCATCTCCCTCGAAATGGAAAACGGTCGATACTCCACATGGACGACTCTCTTCAAAATCCATGCCAGGGCTCATCAAGTTCTAGAATCTTTCACGCATGTCTCACAACCCTTTAGCTACTCTTAATGACCGGAATTGAAAATAGCAGTGACTGATGAATATAATGCTCTTATTTGATAAGACGTGGGAGTTGGTGCCCCGTCCGCATGAAGTTAATATTATTCGGTTAATATGTATCTTTAGGCATAAAGAGAATTCTACGGTTCTTTTGAGAGGCACAAAGCTCATCTTGTATGGTAAGACTTAGAAGGTTGGAATTGAAACGATATCAAAAATCGACTCGACTATATATGTTACGAAAGTAACAAAAGGGGTAGAAGGTTCTAGATCCCGGAAGGACGATAATATGGAAATAATATATTTTTATGATTATTATGAAATTATGAAAAGTAACAATCTCTATGAGAATATTTCCTATATTATGGAGATTGGGTGCAATTAGGAAATTTAATCCCATCTTATGAAGGATTCCAATAAGTAATTAGTAAGTAGACAAGTCTAATTAATCTTATAAATAGGGGATTCAAGCTCTTATTTTGATAACTTCTAAACTACCCTTCTCTCTATCATAAAGCTCACATTATTCTATATTTTTTTTAACAATTTTATGTGTAATAATTCTCTCATCTCTAATTATCATGGATCATGGAGTTTACAAATTTTATAAATTTTATGGCGAGCTCTTTTTTAGGAGAAGCGAGCTCTTATACAGGAGACGACGACCATAGACTGGGAACACGTCTCTTGTCTCTATTATATATAAAGAGAACATATGCCTCACTCTTTACTCTACGCTCATTTTATCCTACGTTTTAAGCTCTTGCGCACTATTGAGATCTAACACATCTCTCTCGAATAATATCTAACTTAAGTATTGGAGGGCCTACGTCGGGGCTGTTCGGCTTGGGTTCTATTTTGCAGGTTGATCAGATCATCGCCAGGAGCTTTTTCGAGGGCTATCAGGTTGCCTAACACATACTCGAGGTTAGCACTTTTTTTTCTTGGTGAACTAATCTTTTTGGTCGCATCAAGTGGCGCTGTCCGTGAGAAAGATGACATCTAGTTCTTGAGTAAAAGACGTGAGAATACACAATTTAATTTATCATGGAACCTTCACAGATAAGTTCTAATTTTTTATATCCTTCAAAGATTGGTGGTGTCTTTTACTTATCATAATTGAGAAACCACAAAAACATTACGGATTTTTTTAATCACGGAGCAGGGAAGTCGCTTTTAAAATTTTTTAATACTTTACCGTGGTTGATGATTTTATTGCCTCGAACATATCTTGGAATATGTCGTATATGCGTAGCTACTTGAAAATCATGAATTTCTTGATTTTATTTATTTGTTGTTGATATGCGTATGGTTTTTTCTGATTCTATCTGGTTTAATTTTATGGGATATGCGTATAGTTTTTTCTGATTCTATCTGGTTTAATTTTATGGGGTGCGTATGGTTTGTTCGATCTTATTGTATGGGAATAAATGTATGGTTTATTTGATTCTAAGTGATTTAATTTTTGACTGAAGGGACTTATTTGATTTCTTATGCTCTCTGGAAAATATGGATATATTTTAACATGGTTCATTTGATCAATTTGGTCTAATATTATTTGGTTTAAATGATTTATTTTATTCGGTTTAATGTATTTATATGGGGATTATTGTTATGGTATATGGTTTTGTATTGATGTTGGTTTTGAATGGTTAATTTATTTTGTTGCCCGAAATTTAACTCGAGGATGATCAATTCAATCAAACGCAACCTCATCGCTTGTCCAAATATTTAGGGAGATTGGATCATGGAATTCTGCTACCTGAAAATAAAGAGGTCGCGCGTTTGGATATTAAAGGGAGATAAGATTTTTCCTATGGCATCAATATGACTACGTATCAGGTACGCTCGTTTAAATCTCGCAAAAGGGAGAGTTTTCTACTATCTACCTTATTTAATTCTTATTTCAATCAGCTAAAACATGGGGAATAGATGATTAATGCGATTTAATATGGTTTGCTTGATTTGATAAATTATTTGGTTTGATTTAAATGGTTAAGGTCTGGTCGCAAGTTTGGTTTACGTCATATTAATCGGTTGTTATAGATTAATGGTTTTATGATCTAAGTTGTGAAAAGTATGTTTGATTAACATATTCTCTGCAACCTCAGCTTTATTCTCTGCAACCTCAATTTTATTATCACGACCTCACCTTTATTCTTGCGACCTTAGCTATGACCTCACCGACCTCATTGCATAGAATAATATATGGTTTATTTGACTTAGACATGGGGGACTTAATAGTTTTCTTGGTCACCTACGGTCTAATTCTATTGATGATGTGACCTAATTGGTTTCTTTGCTCGCATTATTTGAACATGGGGGATTAAGTAGTTTTCTCGGTCACTTGTGATCTAATATGGACTATGGTATGAGGTCGCCAAGAGCTAAACGCATGGTTTTTGGTTATAAGGCGATGCTTAAGTAATATTTCAGGGTTATGGTTTATGGTATGGAATGACTCTTTGGCCAACCTATTTTAGGTCGGATAAATGAAATCTTTATTTCTTATATATTCTACCTGATTTCGTACCTCAATCAACTAGAATATGGGGGACTAGCTAATACGACATCAAAAGTAGGCTCGACTATTTATGGTATGAAAGTAAGAAAAGGGGTAGGAGTTTTTAGGTCCTGGTAGGACGATAATATGGTTATAATATATTATTATGGTTATTATTAAATTATGGAAAGTAAGAATTCTAATATGAGAATTTTTCCTAAATTATAGATATTGGGTACAATTAGGAGATTTTAATTCCATCGTATGAAGGAATTCTATTAGTAAGTGGACAAGTCTAATTAATATTATAAAATAGGGGATTCAAGCTCTTATTTTGATAACTTTTGAATTTCACCATTCTCTCTATCATGGAGCTCACATTATTCTCTCTTTTTATACAATCTTATATGGAATAATTTTCTCATCTCTAATTATCATGGATCATGGAGCTTACGAATTTTATGAATTTTATGGTGCTCTCCTTTAGGAGAGGCGAGCTCTTATACAGGAGACGAGGACCTTAGATTGGAAACACGTCTCTTGTATCTTGTTTATATAAAGAGGACACAGGCATCAATTTTTACTCTACGTTGACTTTATCCTACGTTTTAAGCTCTCACGCACTATTGAGCTCTCGCACATCTGTCTCGAACAATATCTAATATAAGTATCGGAGGGCCTACGCCAGGGCTGTCTAGCTTGGGTTCTGTTTTTCAGGTTGATCAGATCGCCAGGAGTTTTTAGGAGGGCTATCAGATCGCCTAACACATACTCGAGGTCAACACTTTCTTTTTTTGGTGAACCAATCTTTTTGGTCGCATCAGGAGTGGATTGTGGTGACACTTTCATTCCGGTCATCAAACCAGCCACTATTTGCACGGTTCTAAGTCTGTCTTTGTCTAAATCATGGCATATTCATCAACTTGATGTAACGAATGCTTTCTTACATAGGGGCCTTAAAGAAACCATCAATATGCATTGGCCGATGGGATTTCGAGATCCTCATTACCTTGATTATGTACGTTTGTTGTAGAAATCTTTGTACGGGCTCAAGCAGGCACCCCAAGCGTGGTATAAGAGGTTTTCCAATTATGTTTCCTCTATTGGTTTCTTTTACACTTCGTCTGATCTGAATGAAGTTGTAGGGCATCCCATGATTCTTTGGCAGTAACAAAATCTGAGACAATGCGAAACATGTTCGAATCTCTTGGGCAAAAGATAGAAGAAAGAGCTTTAGAGTTCATACTACTGTCAAGATGATCATTTTTCGTCTATAACATCTCATCTTGAGTCATAAAATCACCATACGCGTTAATAATTAAGTTATGGAGGTGTCCATTCTTGAAGGATAATAGACCATACCCGTTCATCAATTCATTTGATGTACACACGCATCTTGACTTTACAAGTTCCGTAGTTAGATCCATCAAGGATCGGAGGACAAATACTGTACCCACCCGACTATAAATTCATAATCGACACTTAGTGAAGTTAAGTGTTGGCTCTAATGCCACTTGGATGTATTACAGACCTTGTATCACAACTTTATTCAACATAAAACGCGTGTTGTAAAGAGTATATAAAATAAATAGAAGCGAAAAATAAAAATACACACATAAAACTTTTGACTATAATAATATTTTTTTTCTTATAGTCGAGCCAATTCAAAAACTTTTACTAGTAAAAACTTGCATTTTAATGATTACAAAAGTCGTAATCTACTAAGTAAAGATAGCTAAAAAATTATTAAGAGTAAATATAATCTAAATTAGTATAACTCTTCCAAAAATTAGGATCAACAACCATAGGATTAGATATCAACGAGATCTGTAAAAATTATGGAAGAAAATAATTCTAGCTAGAGGATGCTATTGTGGATGCCAAAGGCATTTGCAATCGCATCTACCAAATTAATACGAGGATCTGCAGTAAGAATAAAATGTGCTCTCAAATGTTTTAACTTCAATATTTCTCTCTAAGTGCGTGCATTATTTTTTAGCAATTCCTCAACTTTATATAGGCACACTTTACTTGTATAGGGGACCTACAAAATAATAAAAAAGATATATACAAAATAAAGAAAGTATAAATCATTAGTAAGGAAATAAGATCAAATATATATAGTTCTAATAATATTTACTAGCCTAAACATTAATTTCTATTCTAAAGAAAGAATTATACATGATATATTGTAGATATATATTAATATAAAGGAAACAAGATAAAATCTTAGACTCCTAAATAATAAATACCACAATATATGATTTTTATACTAGAGAAAGAGAATTGCAAGCTAATCTAAAACTAAATAATATACATGATAATTACAAAGTATGATAAATATCAAATCTTTCATAAACAATTAAAATTTTGGCAAGAAATTAAAATATTTAAATAAGACAAAATAAATTATTAATTATTAACTCACATATTTATAAAATACGTGATTCAAATATCTCCCCCTTTTTGTCATTCTTGGTCAAAACAAATATGATGAAGATTTCAAGAGTGTTAAGAAGAATGTTATGACATCCAAGACAGCATTTGCAAAAACAAATGAAAACAAACCTTCATACATTAGTGCAAAAGGTCATAGTCATTTCACATCAAAATAGATAACATGATAATAAAAATAATGAATATCAAATATAGTTATCAAAATAAACATAAAACATCTCTTATGGATAAAGATCATCAAACTCTGAAGTAGATAAATTCATTTCATCACAGCAGCAACTTCGAAGATGAACTCCATTCCATCATCATCTTCATCAAGAAGGACAGTAGGAATAGCAATGGTCGAAGATGGACCAGCTCCCCCTGAATGCGATGGAAGATGAGCAAATGGCATCCGCAGCGGCATTGATAGTAGCATCCGCAGACCGATCAGCTCCCCTTGAATTCAAAATTCTCTCTGAACTAAGCATATTCTCTTGAGGTGGAGCAACCAAACCAAATTTCGGACCACCTGAATCTTCAACCACATCTCCCCTTCACCCCCACCCCCCCCACCCCTTTTTTTTTGGATAGGAAAAGAGCATAATTATAAAGCAGGATGAGAAGCTGGGTTTGGAGATCAGTAAAATGGGAAATAGCAACAGTAACATACTATAGTTGATCCAATAAAAAATATCATGTCACTACAATTATCAAGACATGGGTAGATGACCGCTCGTCGTTAAGCATCAAATTAAATATTTATTTTTTCTCAACCTTTCTCTACCAACTAGTAGTAGTGATAAATAAGGGTCGATCCCATGAGAAGTGTGGTTTAGATTGTGACAATAATGGGGTAGAAATTGTGAACTAATCTAAGAGAACTAAATAACAAAATAAATGATCAATAAATTAATTAACGAAAATTCAATAATAATAAAGTTCTAGTTCTAGTTCTAGTTCTGTTTCCACCCTCGATTTAATCATTCAACCAACCACAATATCATAATTTATTCATCATATACGACTAAAAACCCTAAGTAACAATAAGCTCTGCTACTCGCATTTGCCCTTACTGTTTACTCAATTAAAATAAGCTCTTTAATCGATTCTAATTATTGAACAACCTAGAATAAGCTCTCTAGATTTAGTCCAACAACAATATTAATACCCAGGCAAATAGGCTAATCTAAGCAATAAACATATAAGCTCGGTTTATTTAACTTATGTTGTGTTATCCCTAACGGTGCATAATCGTTAGTTGCTTCAGAGAAATAGAAATTACGAAAATTACATGGGAAGCAATCCTATTTCTAGCAATAGATAATCAATCCCTAATCTAGGTGATCAAGCCAAATTAAGAATCAAGCAATCATGTCATAAATTTATCATGAAAAGTGAACAAGATAACACAAGCAATCGCATATGAAGAACGAAAGATAATTTTGCATAAATTAATTAAAACATAGTTTCACGAGGGTTTCAACATCCCTAAAACTAGATAAAACAATCACTCACTAATGGAGTTCATAGAATAATAGGAAAATAAAGAAATAGAACATAGTTCTAAAGAAAAGAGATGAGAAATCTTAGATCTTGGATTTTTGGTCTTGGATCTTCAAGCTCTTGTTTATTGGGTGGTTTGGGATCCCCTCTTCAAGTCTCGAAACCCTAGGATTGTGTTAATGTATGTTTTGGACGGATTCAGGATGAGTTTATATAGAATTTCTCTTTCTTGCCGCGCAAGTTTCTTCCTAAAATAACTCAGCCGCGTCGGCGTCAACAGGGCGTCGGCCAACGCGAGCCGGCCGTAGGGATCGACGCACATCATCCGCCCGCATCGACTGACGCACCTTCAATCGTCGCAACAGAGAGTTCCCGTCGACATGGCGTCGACTGACGAACCTTGAATCGATGCTACTGCAGCTTCCCGTCGACAGGGCGTCGATTGACACGAGCCCAATCGACGCGACTGCAAGCAATTTCTCGGCCATGGCATCGACCGACGCATGCCACCTCCGGCGTCGACGCAAGTCATCGACGCACTTCTCGATTCTTGGGTTTTCTTCAATGTTTCATTGATCCTCTTCTCTCAACTTCCTTGTGGAACATCATTCACTTAGTATAACACCAAATACTGCAAAATAAAGAAGAAATATACAATTGGTGCTCCTCCACTCGTAATAATGAATGCGAGAAATAAACATATATGAGAGTATTAAGAGCATAAAAACATAGGAATTAAACCATCAATTATCGTACAATTTCTTGCCTATCAAATTCCCCCAAACTTAAACCTTGCCCGTCCTCAAGCAAGTATAGAATTAAAGCATAAAATAAACATAAGATAAGTAAGTCACTCGAATTGATCAAATGAACTCATTCGGACTCTAGACATTCTTATATTTGTAGAAATCGCAAGCGTTTCATGTATTGACTCAAATGACCCCAGCAGTTAGGCAACCCCTTTTCATGTACGCCACGGTAATATACTATGGTGCCCCTTCTCTTCTCGATGGTTTGAATCTATCCATTGTTGGTTACGATCAAATATCTCGTTCTCTCCCATTTATTTTTTATTTGTTTTATTTTTTGAATTGAGGCCCGCAGCTCCGCACTACCGTTCTTGACTTGATGATGCTGATCAGGCGCTGGATAGGAGGATTGTCTTGATTTGGTGTTTGATTTGTTGAGTTCACCTCCGCCATGTTTAAGATTTTGGTTGGATTGCGCCAATTAGGTAAGTGCATAGAATTTTTTGAGCTACTAGCATCTACATTGGATTTCGCCCTTAGTATTTGTAAGCGACTTGCACTTGGTACACGGATAGGCAGTTGTTTCGGCACCTCAATTCTTTTTTATTTTTCAATTTTCTACTTACGCCATTCCGGTATACCCCAACCAGACTTTATTGGACTTCTGTTTCGACTAACGAGATATTATCACACAACCGCCAACTTCAAGGCCCCACACAACTCATATTGAGTACGGCAACCACAAATACACATCAACAACGCAACAATCTAGAATTGATGCCCCACAAAGTAATCGCAAAAGTACTAACATGCGTACCATTGACCTCTAAATCAAATGACGACTAAAAATTTAACCGAAACATAATTCACCCAAGCAATTAAAGTGAGTACTTTTAACCATTTTCTTTTCAATCCCCCGGAATTTATCATAAAATTTTCAAAATTTTATCAATTTTCAGCACAATATCCTTAATAATAACCTCAATAACCCACTCCCCCAAACTTAAACATTAGCTTGTCCTCAAGCGAACACAAAATAAGAACAAGCAAATAAATCAAAAGGGAAGAGTAGGGAAAAGAAATCACCTGGGTAAATGTCGAGGGGGTCTCGGTTCCACGACGATCTTTCTTCATATGATGGCCCAATTATACAAATCCATCAACCAAGCTTTCTTTCCCATCAACTGAAAAATAAAAATAAAAACAAAAATAATGTAAACATTGGGTTGCCTCTCAACAAGCGCCTTTTCTTATCGTCGTTGGCTCGACGTTTTACCCCTTAATTCCAAGGGGGTTTCGCTCCATTTTGAAGTTATAGTTTTTGTGGTGTTGAAATAAATTCAACGAGTTCATGGCTTTGTATATCGGACTGCAATCCATTTGCAAGTTTCAACGTGTTTCAAGCTCAAGAGATGAGAGAAAACCGAAAATGATGCAATTAAAAATATCAAACTAAACTAGGAATTGAAATGCAAGTGGGTAGAATGCCTCATCGTATGCCTCATATAGAAAATGCAAAGCAATAAAGGAAATAAGCAATAAAATGCATTGTTTCACCAAGTACAAGCGTGCATGCACAAGGTAAAACTATGCATAAAAACTCAAATAATGCAAATTGACAAAAATTGAAAGCATCAATGGATAAAGCAATAAAAATGGACGGGAAAGTTTAAAACTTTAAGGAAAATAACAAGCAACGAAGTCTAGATCTAGGATTTAAGCTAAAACTATGCATGAAAATAAAAATCAAAATAAAGTATAGGAAAAACTTAAAATCATGACGATCCATGACCCGATCTACAATGTAGAGTTGTCACTCATCTATAATTCATAGCCAAATCATAAGTTTCATCATGAATTCAAGTAGCTAAGACAAAAAGCATGAAATGAAMAAAAATGCATGAAACATATGAAATTACTTGAAATTAAACAAATCAAGGACTTGGTCTATTATCTAGATGTGTCACTCAACTAGGATTCATAGTTAATTCACAAGATCAAGCACAACTTCTAATACCTAAGGCAAAAAGCATGAAACAAATGAAGAACAAAGTATGAAATTAAAAGAAAGCTTACTAGAATTAAAGAGAGAATCCAAAAGCTTGATTGAAATTGCAAGGAATTAAAAATCCAATGGAGTACTTGAATCCTTCTTGATCTTACAAACCCAAGGCAAAGCTTGAAAATTAAATCTAGAGAGAGAAATTAAGTCCCAAACCCAAGCTTGGGTTGGGAGGAGGTGTCTTACAAAATAAAAGAGAGGTTCTATTTATACAAGTTAATTAGGGGTAAATGTGTCAATTATGCCATATGAGCTTGGATTTCCATATATCGACCAAATTTGACCCAAAATGGTCAAAATAGACCATTTGGGTCGAGTTTGGCACGATTGGCTCGGCAAAATTGCAAGGTGGATCGACATGGGCCGAGATGGCTCGGTGCTGGGCGGGCTGGCTCGGTCGCTGTCGGTAGGCCTCGACAGGTACGTGTGGGCATGGCCGAGCATTATCGGCAGGCGCGCACAGTTGCGCGTGGGACTCGGTGGGTTCGGCCTGTCTCTTATACACATCTAGATGTGTATAAGAGACAGACTTTAAGGTCTATAGCTCGACGATCTTCATGAGTGATGCTATCCGGGATCCAAGAAGAGATGGCGATCATGCCATGCCTTAGTGTTCTCTAGAAGACACATCGGGTGAAAAAAATCACCAAGGCGGGAAAGCCGAGCAAACCGGAAGATGAACATGAAAAAAGCATGGGCTTGCTTCGGAGGTCGAAAGAGTGAATAGTCGACCACCAAAACTTGATCGTCACAAAATGGGTCGACGTACTCCTTTGTCTCCCCGACCGCCATCTCCCCTCTCT
Source organism: Phtheirospermum japonicum (assembly GCA_014905375.1). Lineage (NCBI taxonomy): Eukaryota > Viridiplantae > Streptophyta > Magnoliopsida > Lamiales > Orobanchaceae > Phtheirospermum > Phtheirospermum japonicum. The sequence goes on from BMAC01000037.1 coordinate 1,305,104, forward strand.
CGACGTCACGAGAGAATATGATCCAACACATCCCCCACTACCTTTTACACCTCCTCTTGTTCAAGTAGACATAAAGTATCGGGTGGTGGCAAAAGAGGCTAGAGTGTCTCCACATCCTCCAAAAATGGTAAGACTTCATTGTCCTCGCCCTGAGAAAGTGAACTCAACATTCCAAGTGCCGTTGGAAACCCCAAAGGTGACTCCCCCTCACTTTCCACTAAAACATCTTCAAGAAGCACGAGAGGGGCGACGCCGACTTCCGACCCTCTCTCCTCACCCTCTAACTCGAACTCCTTACACACCTCTTTCAAAAGACCGTCAAAAATTAAATTGCTATCAACAACGGTGGGATCCGCCACATCGGAGATAGACATCTCGTCAAGACACGTTTTTTTAAGCTCGTCCACATCGTTGGCAATTTGCTCTACTTGAGTCTCCATGCGAGCAAGGCGTTCCACGAGCTCGGCTAAGAGAGACTCTAAGTTTGAGAGTTGGGGCATAGACGAATCTTAAAAAAGTGAGGTATAAGGGTCATCGCTCGAAGTAAACAAGCTCGAGGTGGGTAGATTGTAAAAGTCGTAGCTCGGAGAATAGGAATCATAGATTGATGGAGCATACGAGTCAAATTTTGGGTAAGAAGAAGGCGGGTCAAGTGGAACATAGGGATCGCCAAAACCCAGATCATAAGAATCACGAGGCGGTGAACAAGGATCCACGCTCGGGTTATAAGAATATGAACTTGGTGTTGAATAAGAAGGGCTTGGGCTGGGATAATCGAAAGTTCGGGCCCATTCTCGACCGCTCGAAGAATATGGGTCATCATAAATCGAAGGGACCCGATAACTTGGGGGAGTGGTGTATGAATTTGGATAGTCGGGAGTTTAGATATACGGGTCATCGTATGGCAAACTAGCTCGGTAGTTTGCCATCCTCGGCCGGATTAATCAAGAGGGCCGTGAGGTGATGATGAAAGCGCGGTTGATACTTGATGCGAAGGCATCCCTTGATTGTCTTGTGTGCGGTCGGGCAGCATCGGATTCTTGAATGAGTTGGTCATCGTTCGCCTACCTTGCATACACAACACTCAACAAAGGATTACGGGCATCGAAAGTAAAACTAAAATCTAAACTAACAACCAACTAAGATAACAAGAGAAGTAATTAAGAACACCATTAGCCTTAATCTATCCCCGGAAATGGCGCAAAAATTTGATCGAGGATTTCTTAGCACTCTAAGAAATCGTCTCCGCAATAGTACGGAGTCGATTGTAGAGCGTTAAATTTTTCCCAAGTCGTGTCTCTCGGGGATAGATGTTATCGGCGGTCAGTGTTTTTTACTTACTCTCTTGTTAATCTTAGTTACACTAATCTACACTAAGAAAGCATTAAGTCATTGGTTTGGTTTGAGTTTTACTAAAGCTTGAATTTGAATGAAGACTTGAGAATTTACTAACTAAGGCATGAAAATGAAAATTAAAGCTTTCTTGAAATTAACTAATTTTAATGACATAAATGGAACCTAATTAACAACCCTACATAAATTAAAATCTACTAAACTAAGAAAACTTGCAAATTACAAAGGTAAAATGGAGGGAAAAACAAACTTGAGATTGAAAGAGTCAAAGAGCATTAAATTTAAAGAAGTCAAATTTATCAAAAAGGAAAGTCCCATATGTCTTTTGAAAACCCAAGTGTTGTTTAGCTAAAAAGAGTAAAAAGCTTCAAGGTGATAAAATGGATTTTTGCAAGAACAAGAGCAAAATAAAAGATAAAAAGAGAAATTGAAGAACAATGAAAAGAAAATAACATAAACCAAAGCCAAATAACCAACACAACAAACAAGAACAATCAACAATAACAACACATAATAATAAAGGGAAAGATTACTACCAATATTTGCATTCCAACAAAATCTTCAAGTCTGGATTACAATCTTCAATGATAAATCACACTTCAACACAACAAGATCCACAAATTAAGGAGGTGTCACCCTCTCCAACACTTGCTTAAGAACCAACAAACTAAAAACTAACTAACTAAGCTAAACTAAACTAGGGATTGTAACTAGGTTTCTTGAGCAATGGAAATGAAAAAGGAGCTTGGAGGAGATGGAACAAATACAAAACCACCAAGGAAGGGATAATGTTGTTGGGGGAGAGTTGGGGGGTTTTATAGAGGCTGCAGGGGTAAAATCATCAAAATAGGCCAATAATCCCGAAACTTTCTGCCCGTTAGTCGATCTGGGCTTGTTCAGTCGATCGACTAAAAAATATACGGAATCAGACATTGGTGTTTTCATATGAAATTTAACCCTTCCTCTTAGATTTCATTTGGCATTTGATTTGTGTCAATTAGAATTGTCTTCTGAGAGTTATGGTCTCCGCACCAAAACCTGCCACAAGCGAGGCCATGGCGCACTGTCTCCACTTAAAACTGCTTTTTACCATTCTTAGACTCAGAATTTGGGATTGTTGTAAACACAAGAGTTTAAGAAATTTCTCTCATATTTCAAATGATATAAGGTGGAGGCAAATGGCACTAATGGTTTTAAATTTATTCTTGTATAACAACAATTGATATATCCACCGAGCGAATGCGTGAGGTGACAATGAAAATGGCCATGTTTCTCGTCATTTTTGGTCGATCCTCGCACCAAAGATATGTCGAGGCTTGTCAGTGAATTCCTGGGGTTTGAATCACCTTCCGGTCTTTTCCCGGGCCCACTTTGACCAAAGTTGACCTTCAAAACAAAAACTAATAAGAAAACTAAGAAAATATAAGAAAAACTACTAAAAACAAAGAAAACACTACAAAACCTAAAAAGATGAAAATATGTCAGGTGGACTCCAAAACCACATAAATACAAGCAAATCACGCACAAATGAGCCGCAAAAATATCATAAAAATACGTACAAAAATGTGCAACTCATAGTGAAAAAGATGAACCACTACTTAAGCTTGCGAAAAGCAATTTTGAAACTGGAAAGGATCTTCTCCATGCTTGTAAGTATCTATCAAATAATGGGTCACACACAAGCAAGAAGTAAGAGAGAGAGAGAGAAGAGAGTACAATTAATGCAAAACAATTTGAATTCAAGAGCGTGTGTGCGTGTTGATGAAGTGAAGTCCATATACACACACACACACATCTTTTTTGGTGAGTGACGACTCCGGTCTGGCAATTATATCGAGTTGATAATCCTTCTCGTGAGTCAGTTTGTCACCTTGATCATAAGAGACTTGATTTTAAGTACTTGATTACCCCAGTTGGAAAATCAATTACATAGTCAATTCTCAGCTTCTCATAACTGTCAAGCGTTTCTTCAACTTCTGCATTCATGCACCAGGTGTTGGTTTTTGTGTTACCAACACAAATGACGTCATCCCACACAACATTAGGAATCAAGGATGGAATAGTTTTAGACGAGTCAGAGTCGCTGTCTTCTTCATTGAACTCTTTTGAAATCAAGTTCTTCTTCCTCAGAGTGTTTGCACATTCATTCTTGTAATGTCCCTAACCTTTACACTCATGACATTGAACTTCATTAAGGGGTTTTGGGGAACTCGATGTTTTGGATTCTGAAGATGAAGACTAGAAGCTAGCAAGAGTATGCCCTGATGATTTTGGTGTTGACGTCTATGGCTTGTTTTTAGAATAAGATCCTCCAATATTATTCTTCCTCTTCAAGTACTTGTTAAACTGTTGAGATACAAGAGACACTTCTTCTTCTTCAAGTGTGGTAGCATCAACCTTATCTAGTAGCTCTCTCCAATCAATATCTTCATCATCAGAGTTAACATAGGAATTTAGAGCAATATTTTTCTCTTTTGAGTTGGAACCAAGGTGTTCCATCTCAAATTTCTTGAGCGAGCCTACTAAAGCATCGAAGTCTAGATCATTTTTGTACTTAGATTCTTCAATGGCTACCACTTTGATGCTTAATTTCTTTGAGATGGATCTTAGCAACTTTCCCACATGACGTGAGTTAGTCATAGCTTCACCTAGTTCTCCACACTCGTTTGCAATATCAGAGAGTCTCATGGCATAGCCCAAGATGGATTCTTTCTCGTCCATCCTCATGGACTCAAAAGTAGCAGTCAGCATCCTTAGTCTTGATTTTTTGACACTTTGAGTTCCTTCACACACACTCTGCAATGCATCCCATGCATCGTTTTCCGACTCGCACTTTTTGATCACCTTATATTAGCTTGCATCGACATAGCCACAAAGAGTGTTCATGGTCTTGGAGTTCTAATTTGACAGGGCCAGTTCATCAGCCGTCCACTCTTCTTCTCTCTTGATGATGGTATCACCATCATTGATGCGTGGCTTTTCCCATCCAACTAGTATGATTCTCCACACATGTTCATCAATATTCTTGATGTGCCACCTCATATTTTGTTTCCAGAGAGAATAGTTCTCGCCAGTAAGGATCGGAGGTCGCGGATTTCCTTGAGCATCCATAGCACCCTACAAAATAATGATCAGTATACTTAGTACGTCAAGTAACCTGCTTTAGATGCCAATTGTAAACTCGTAGGTCTATCGATATTTTAAATAAGTATCAGTAAAAAGATGTTAAGCCTGGTGTTCCAACAACGAATTAACATTAAATAGTTTGCATAAATAAAAGCAGCGGAATAATATAAATAAATGAACTCATCAATTTAAATTTCATCCATAAGCAAACGTGCTTACGAACTTCGGTATACAAACCCGAAAAATATATTACTTTAATTAATTCAAGATCAAATATAAAATAATAAAGTAATATATGAAAAACACTAGTATCAACACTTGATACTAAAATACTTGTGGCGACGCTTGTGATGATCTTCTCCGTTGGTTACGCAACTTCGAAGATGTCCGTGTTTTGGATCGTTGCCTCGAGTCTTCTACGTGCTAGTATTCTTATTGCTCTTGCGTCTCTTTACTGCGTCTTTCTTCTCATTTTAAAATCCGTGTATCCTTCTCAGAACCCGTCCCTATTCTTGTCTTAAATACACAAGAGTCCTAAACTTGGTAAACAAGTAAACTAGTCCTAAATACAATATAGAAAACTAAATAAAATCCTAAAAACAATCTAGGAAACAAATCTAGAGTCCTAATTTATTTTGAGCCCAAGAAAGGCAAATAACTAAAGAAGGAAAAATTACCAAGAATAAAATTCTCAATAGAAAAAAATGCTCTCAAGGGCGTGAAAGGAGGTTTTATCGAAGATAGTGGCTCAATCAATCCCTCTTTATGATATGAGAGTATTTTTCGGCTGCCAATTGAATTGTTTTAGGGGATAGAAAGAATAATAAACTCTTTTTGGTGGAGCAAAGTTAAAGGTGGGTCGAGTGGCATAAATTGGTTCTCTTGGAAAAATTGTGTGTTCATAATCTCAGGGGGGTCTCATATTTAGAAGCTTAAAATAATTTACTTTAACTATGTTAGTTAAACAATGTTGGAGGTTAGTTTTTTTCTTGGACTCACTTGTGGCAAAAGAAATCAAAGCCAGGTACTACCATTACTCAAACTTTTTTGCAGGACAGTTGACATGTAATCCTAGCTTTGTTTGGCGTGGTATTTTAGCATCTAAGTAGCTAGTGGCTTCAAACTATTATTGGCGTGTGGGTTATGGGTTGAAAATTTCTATTTGGTCCGATCCTTGATTACCAGATAACACAAATCCTTTTCTATCCTCTCAAAAACTTGATGGTATGGGGAATATTGAGGCAAATAATTTGATGATATGGTTGTGCTTCAATGGGACGAGGATGTAATTTTCAATTTTTTCGAACGCCCAGGACCAACATTATAAGAAATGAGTTTAAGAGGGAGGACACAATTCTAACGACATTAGTGTCGTGCCTATAGATAAGACATATGGGCATGACATTTATTAGCCGTGCCAATAGGTTGGATGTCCTATTTGGAGGACAATTGTCGTCACAATAAGTGAGAAGTCCTTCCTATATTCAAAAACTTAGGGACGACATTATATCTTTCCTATAGGTTATAAACTCGTCCCAACATAGAGCCTTTAATTACCTTGACCAATCGAAAGAAAATAGCCAACTAACTGAGTTAATGTCATATACATTGCAAGGACAAGTCCTCCCAATAGGTTCAAAAAGTCGTCCTAAGTGTTGTCTTTAATTTCCAACAACCTTTTATCAATTTTCATCCTCTCCTATCCAAATATCCTCTCCAAACATGTCCAAGATGTAGTAGCATCAATAACAACAACAATGATAAGCAAGTTTTGAAAAAACAAAATAAATGTGTGAATAAATTCTTCTCCTTTCTATACTTATTTTCTAAATTCCATAGTTGTGAAATGTAACCTTTCGTTATCATATACACAATTTTCATAGTTTACCAATAACAACAATTTTTGTGTAACACTGCCAAAATCCCTCTCTTGCTCTTAACATTATTCATCCCTTGTATTTTCAGAAAAAAAAAATAAAAAAACTCTTGTGTAACATAAACTTGACAAAGAACATATTCCAACCTTTCTGGCTACTAGATGCCTAAACAGAAGGGGATTTTTTCCACTAAGACTGCCGAAAAATTGGAGTTCCACAATTTCCGATATATCAGAAGCTTGCGCGATATTTGAGATCAAACTCGTAAATATAATTACAGAGACAAAAACTAATAGGTAGTTTTTGTAATTGATGAGTCTGGCTGAACCTAATACTGCAACAAAAATCAATATACTTTAATTTTATATTATCAACACCACCAAGAAAGATGCAATATTTTGTATTATCTTATTTTTCATTTTTACGGCACATAACACAGACAAAAGTTGATGGAGTGTGGTGTTAGTGACATGAAGCTTTAACACAAACATAGATTTGCATATTGTTTTACATAAAGGTAAGTACTAGTCCAATAAACGTATGCAAAGCTAAAACTTTGGCCAGTACCTCTTAAGCATTCATAAGAATTAAAATTTAACTCTGATAAGAATGATCGACCAAGGATAATTTTTCCAAAGAATTCTTTATCAAAAGTCATAAAAAAGTAATTCATCAACTAATAATAGAAGAAGCCCAATATCATATATGAAGTTCTTGATATTAATACTTACAGTCACTCAATGTTTAAGTTCATTCAGCACCACGAAAAAGGAACAAAATAAAAGCCCATTGAATAACTCAATAATTATCTCAATTTCTCAACCCATTATGGATTGAAGGCCGAAATTTCATCCAAAAAATTGACCAGCAAACATCAATTATTATTTACTCATCTCCATTTCTCAATCTATTATGGGTTGAAGGCCGAATTTCATAAAAACATATACCTAAGAAATAAGTTCTATATAAGAATGAGTATTTGATAAAATGGAAAAAGTTAAGTAGATGATCGAAGATACATATGTTAATGGCGGCCGACAGCGACAATGGGAAAGGCCGGCGCCATGGCTAAGATTCGTTATGTACAATGTCAATTTTTAAGTGAAGTAAAAAAAATGGGAGTGGGGAGAATATACAAGTTGTTTTTTGTTTTGATTTTTGTGTTCTAGACTTATTTTCTGTTCTGTTGCAAAGTAAAAAAAAAAAAAGAAACATATATAATAGCAAATGAGTTCAAACCTACTGTCTAAAGTTAAGACTAACAAAAAGCTTACCACTTCACCAATTGTACTTGAAATCATATGTTGGGTGTGTAGTTCATGGGGGTTGTTTATTGACTCATGACAACGACATTCGACAGCTAATGCAAAATAGTGGTGTGTCAGTGCCTTAAGTGGGTAGAGAATTATATTATGTCATTACAAATTGATTATTAGTTGTCCTATTTCGACTAATCATCGACATATGATGCATGATAGAAGTATCAAAAATATAGACACTAGTATGAGGGCTACAAAAACGACCAATTCATACTTTTCACTCAAGTGAGACAAGTATTTTAAACAACTGTGCTCGCCTTGGAAACGGAAAATTGTCCATGAAGTCCACATATGTAAAATGGCAAATTATCCATGAAGTCCACCATACTTTGGAGGTTGGTTAATCGAAAAACTTATTAACTGAAGTAGATCTATTGCACCCTGATAACTCTTAAAAATTCTCACTTTTTATTGATCTTGTAAATCTCGAGTCCACTGAGCTATATCAAGATAACATGTCTCCTGACTACGTTGCCGAAACTTCTGGCCAATCTTCAAATACAGATGCGTCATCGTACATGTATAAAGATGATGATGAGACCTTATCCAAGTACAAAAATATTGAAAATAAGATCCTATGACGAGCTTAGATAAAGTTATAAACGATGATTTACAAATAAAATATAGCGATTCAGGTTGATATAGTGAAAATGCTACTTTTATCTTCTGATCATTATTATGATAGTTTAATGATCAATGATAATGATTTTTTTCAATATTACTACCATTATTTTTTAATGATTAATAATATTATTATTTATTAGAATCATCAACTAACCATTATTTTAATCAGGTTTGTTCTCTTTGATTATTTAAAAACATGTTATTATTATTACTAATATATATGTATTAATATATATTACTAATATAAGAGATAAATATAATAATAATTAATACAAGTGATAATAGAGGGGAAAATAGGGCGTGGCTGCATATTAGAATTGGGTGAAATTTTAAATGGTAAAACACATTTTTTTCCAGGGCTTTTAGGTTTGGTTTTTGAGATTTCTGGAAGACTTCATTGAAGCTCTCAAAAACGTGGATTGAGATGTCTTTCAAAAGCTCTCCAGAACTTAGATACGGACTTCATTACAGGAGATCTCAAGAGCGTGGAGTCAATTTCAATTTCTGTCAAATACTTGGGAAGTTGCGAGTTTCGAATTACAGGTAATTATAGTCGTAAACAAGGGTTTTATGTTAACACCGCTAATTATTAGTGGGTGTTCATATTTTTGTAACAACTCGAGATCCTGTCAACAGAAACTAAACATTGACAAATAGAAAAGGAATTATAGGACTGTAAACTGGTTTTGTATATTCTTGTGCAATTTGTAGTTCCTGTGTGAATGAAACTGTTGGGCGAGAAGATTGTTGGCATGCAATGGAGCTTGAAATACGACTAAGAAATGGTATATGCTGGACCATTTCAGAATTATCAAGAAGCTCTTAACCCCCAAAGACATCTGGTTCAACAAAGTCTCTTTATCACAAAATCTCTTTTCGGATTATATATTGCATATGTTTATAGATTTCATGACCTCTATTTTTTTTAACTTTGTAGGTTGATGTGAATGAATGGCTCGAGGCTTTTGCTGCGCATCCTCAAATTGGTGAAAGCCCTTCCAAGACCCATAAAAGCCCAACAAGTACATAGTTTAGTTTCACACTCTATTTTTTTCTTAATAACCAAATATTTATTTTTTTAAAATAATCATTGTAAATGATAATTTTTTTTAACATAGGTGTAGCAAAGGAGAACAATCTACTACTTGGCTACATCTAGTGACTCTACATTATAGGTATATATACATACTCGGGTTATCAGAAGCTATTTTTGAAGAATCTAATTTAGTACTCAATTATATGCGTAAACTAATATAGTGCTAGTCCTGAGATGAATCTTGATTAATGTATCTCGTTTGAGCTAAAACTTCCTGGATCAACTACTGAGTTGGTGATGGATTATTTTCTTTGGATTGTTATTTACTCTGATTGTGTTCCAAATGTTGGAACTTTATAGTCTGAATGGTGTCGGGTGTGTAGAACTTTATATGATTTATGGATAAAAATAGTTGTTCATTTAGGTTGAAAATGGCTTGAACTATAATTGTAGTTTTATTTTCAAAGGATGTGCGAGTTTAGTTGCTTATAAGGGTGATAAAAGCAATTTATATTTCTATGCTAATAAACTTTTGCATAACACCTGCAGGGACAAAATGTGTTCTTTGTCTTGGTGTTATATCTCCCTTTCTCAGATTAATGTAAACTATTGAACCTCATTGTCATAACTCCGACTTATGGACGTTGTTCATAATATTTTCAGAAAAAACAAGCAAATATTAACTATATAATTTATTGACAGGTGAGCTGGACCTTAGAACATGCAAAACATAAGGCTATAGTGGAGGTTTTTGCACAGAAACCAAAGGTCGGAGATTGTTTTCTCTTATTTGTTCATCCTTGCTAAACGTATTATTATTATAATTTGAAACTCATTTTTCTTCTTGAGTTAGGCATTATATGGGAGATGACTTGGACAATCTAAGCATGAAGGAGCTACAAACCTTGGAGCATCAACTTGATGTTTCTATTAAACACATTCGGACACGCAAGGTGTTATTTGAGTTCTGATCGTTAAATTATAAAAAGGTGTGGATCTCAAAAGTATTATATTGTTTTTGTTGTTGTTGTTATCTTTGTAAATAAGTTTATTGACGAAATAGTCAGTCATACATATTATAGCATCATAAGACTATATCCAAATCGTTAGCTTTAGGGTCAATTCCCAAAGTACTCCTAAAGTTTAGAGTATTTAAACAAAACCCCTAGAATCCTTAATATTAACAAAAGAAAGGGGAAAAAAGCACACAAATAAACTAAGATATGAAATGGTAACTATAATAAATCTATAAATGCAACAGGGTATTTTTGAAGCTTTATTTATTTATTTATTTTTCATATTGATGAAAAAATATAAGTGTAGCCAAACCACAAGGTAATTTTTGTAATTTTGAAACTTTGGTGGTTTAATTTAATCCCCCAAACCAAGAGGGAATTATTTTTAAGTAACCCTCAATTTTATTATTTCATTAAGGATTAGAAATGAGGGCAACTGAGAGAATGATTTTTATTTTTGTTAAGGTCAACTAAAAAATATTATAGCCTTTAAATATGTGTGGTCAGTGCTAAATTGTATCTTACTTGTAGAATCAACTCAAATGAATCCATTTCAGAGCTTCAGAAAAAGGTTAGTAATGTTGGTCTTTTGTATTTGTTGGACATCAAACACCTTTTGGAGAGATCGTGCTTGATTTGAACTTTTGTATTTGTTGGACATCAAACACTTTTTGGAGAGATCGTGCTTGATTTGAACGTAAGGTAGTGTGATTTATTTTTAAAAGTAGGCTAGCTTGAAGAATATGTGTATATTTTGAAAATTCAAACTTGGGTAAAAATCGTGTCCATTGCTGGTTTTCTGAAAATGTGTGTGTGTGTTTAAAAAAAAAGGACATACATATTTTGTAAGGGTAATTACAAAAATATAACCGTTAGGTTTGAGGTAATTAAAAATAAATAAACCTAAAATTCTAAATATTATAACTAGGGGTGGGAAAAAATATCGAAATACCGAAATACCGTATTTACCGTACCGAAAAAATAACAAAAAATACCATATTTTAGGTATACCGTGATATTCGGTACGGTACAGTATCAATACCGAAATATTACGATACGGTATCGGTATGCAAATAAAAAAATCGGTAATTCGATATATATCGAAATACCGAAAAAATATTGATATTTCGGTATATATATACCTAAATACCGAAAAGTATCGGTATTCGGTATAAAATTTATGTAATTTATTTTTGTTGCATTCGGTATGGAACGGTATAATACCTATACCGTCCATGAATTTGACATACCAGTATTTTCGGTACGGTACGGTATGTGCCGTGTATTTATCGAAAATTCGGTATGCAGACGTTCGGTATACCGACATATTCGGTACGGTATCGGTATGAAATTTTTGCTATATGTTTGGTACGGTATCGGTATCGGTATGGACAAAAAAATTCAGTATACCGTGCCGACCCAGCCCTAATTATAACCTCACCCAAAAAAAATCTAAAATTCTAAATATTATAACCTCACCCTAGCGTGCAGCTGCTCGTGGTACATTTTCCCTTGCTATCTATTACCCACACTATCAAACCTCTCTTTGCTCTGTCATCCAAGTTCGTAAGGGCCCAACAGTGCACTTGGAGTTTAGTGCTCTTATAAATTTTGTTGGGTACTCATTTTGTTTTTGTATTGAAGATTTGAGGTTATTGTCATTGTTTAATTCCGTAGTTCACTTGTATGGTTTAATATATATGTGAAATATATTTTAAGAATGCGTTAATCCAAAGAGACTGTTTGTGATGTCCCATAAGTGGGTATTTATAATTTTGAATGATGCTTGGATTTAGCATGCCATATATTGTCACGCAATTTATATATTATGACATGGTTTAAAATAAACTTTATATCAGTTGGCACATATCTTGGTGTACAGAATGGTCTAAATACAATTTTGGAACCTTATATTTCATATAAAGCTTCTTGATTGACTTTGATTTATTTTTTGTAGCCAAATGCTCTTTCCCCACTTTCTAATTCCCCTCTTATGAGAGCAATTTTCTGACGCTCAAATGAATCGACGGAGCTGTTGCTCAAGGTACACTGGATTATACTATTGTCACTTTTCTGCTAATCTTTATATGTTGTTCATACTATAAAAACATTATAGTTCTCTATGAAGTTAATTTTGATTTTTGTGCCCAAAACTAAATTAATTTTAGCTTAGTACCTTATATTGCCTAATTACGAAAAAGACTAGAAAGTCTTACTTGTGCTTTTTAACTAATAATA
>BMAC01000037.1:1317717-1330215 GCA_014905375.1 Phtheirospermum japonicum
GTGTGGTTGCCATTAGAATGATATACAACATGTATGGCCAGTTCTCGAGCTCAAAATGATTTTATGTAACTCGTCTAACTCAAGATCAGCTTCGAGTTTCATTGCTAAAGATGAACCGGTACTACTTATGAATTTTGTTTTGGATGAACTCTTTCTTGATGTTAATGATTTTGGTGCATATGTAGGTGAACTAATTGATATATGCACAATATGTACTTATTGATGAGTTTATTGGTGAAATTATTAATATATTCTGGGTATGAGTTTTCCAGAATCCTCCAAACACGGAATTGGGTACAAGCCTAATCAGCAAACACCAGAATCAAGCCGAAAATCAAAGTCGACCAAACGCCACAAAAGGAGAAGAAGACAATACGTGTGCCATCACTGTGGTGAACCAGGTCACATATGACCATACTGCTGGAAGCTTGTTGGCAAGCAAAATCAATTTAAAAGGTCGAAGTTGATTGCTGAGTTCCGTGATGGTTTCCGTGTTCCTAGCACCAAAGCCAACACCAGAGTCAAACAGGTCTGGGTCAAAAAGAACGAGATCAAATGCAACATGATCTATACCTCCCTGAAGTCTCACGTTCTAGAAGCCTGGTACTTCGATAGTGGTTGCTTGAAAAACGGGACCGGCTCGGAAGATCTAATTTCCAACATTGTCAAATTTCAAGGAGGAAAGGTGAAGTATGGTGGAGGTGCAAATGGCCAAATCAATGGCCAAGGAAACCTTCATGTCTCTGGTATTATAAAGCTGGAGAATGTTCTGTTGGTTGAAGGTCTAACAGCAAACTTGATAAGCGTAAGCCAACTATGTGATGGTGGTTTCGATGTTAAGTTTAATCGTGAAAATTTTGAAGTCTATGACAAGGATGGTGCCTGTATCCTCATTGGTCAGAGGACTTCTGACAAATGTTAGCAAATAATTGATGATGTGTTCGGAAGGTACAAGATGGTGGAAAGATTGGCATTGCAGGTACAGAAACTGAAGATGGAGGTGGTGACGGTTCCAGTGACATGTCACCAGAAGTAACACCAACTCTGATCGATCTTGAATCTGTTTTAGATTCAGATGAGGACGATCCAGCTGAACCCATTAATTTACATCAATAGAATATTCCCTCAAGAATCCAGAAGAACCATCCTAATGTGAAAGAACTATAAGAAAGCAACAAATTAACTTCAAAGAAATGGTTAGGTATGTTTTCTTATCTACTAACTGTTATAAAATTCGAGAGTCTTTGTTTCTTACAAAAACAGAGCCCTAATGTGTAGAGGATGCTCTTAAAGCCGAGTATATTGCAGCTGGAAGTGCTTGTACACAGTTATTGTGGATGAACCAAATGATAGAGGACTACGGTCTACATAGAAGAATATTGACTGTGCTCTGTGATAACTCCAGTGCCATTGATATCTCGAAAAATCTGGTCCAACACTCTCGAATCAAACACATTGATTTAAGGTACCACTTTATTCGAGACTTGGTTGAGAGTAAGATAGTTAGCCTTGAGCATATAGGAACAGACAATCAGCTTCCTGAAATCTTCACAAAGACATTAGATTTAGAGACCTTCTCTAGTTTAAGAAGAGATCTCGGTATGTGCATTTTTTAAGTCAATGTTGGTTTTGATGTTGTGACGCCCCAAACTGACATCAGTCACAACATCTGTATACTTTTGCATGCATTTTTATTTTCTTTTCATACATAATCTAAATGCATTGAGTCTGGTTGAAAGTGCAATAAGTTCTTCTATTGTAATAAAAGTGATGACAAAAATATTAACCTCTTCAATTAGGTGATTATGGAACTTGCCCGCAGAAACTAGTTTTCTCCCAGGTCCAAAAACAAGAGGTGTTAACAGCAATTGCTGAAGATAAGTTATTTCTCTTCAAATCTCGAAAAGGATGAAGAAAATCTGGATTAAGAAGAATATAATCTTTAAATTTCACCTCATTGAGTGATTTTGACGTAGTCATTAACTTGGGTTAAGGGGTCTGTTTTCATTGACTTCACCTAAAGAAATATTGGTTATAATGTCATCAGTCATGAAAAGCAACACTGATCAAGTCACTAAAACCATAATTTGTATTTTTAACCTTTTTAGGTCATGATTCTTTGAGAAGATGCCTTTTTGCTGTGTGTTCTGTTACTGTGCTTGTGTCTTCCCTGGATTCTCTTAATCTTGTTTTGAATCTTGCTAACCAAGTGTTTCAGTGGCGTTATAATCGGAGGATTGGATAGGTAATAAGGGGTTGATTTGGTGAGTGAAATTGCATTGCAAAGGCTTTGTTCAACTATGGTGATGGTTTTTAAAAATCTAGCTCTATCTCAGTTTTAAATGTTATTGGGGTTTATGTTTTTAACTTCAAAAAGGAGATAGTGATTTAATTAAGCCTTGAGTTCGTGTAACCTGTTTTGGGGAAGTGAAATGGTGTGTCTTTTTTGAGAAAGAGTAAGCTTGTTTTTAAGGAAAGAAAAATCTTGTGGCTAAAGAGTAGTAGGAATAGTAGGGGGTTATTTATTCACTTTACCTTTTTCATCCCCTTCTTTTATCTATTGCGTAGGATTTTTCCATATTGATAAATTTAAGGTTTTTACTTTTTCTTTCTCCAAATTTTACTGCCTACGACACTCGATTTTTTGTTTGTAGTTGTTTTCAATCTCTTGCATAATATCGAATTCATCATCACCCAACAAAGCTCCGGTAACAGACTGTGCGTCTAGATAATAAGAAAATTCCATCCAAAGAGAGAAAAGAAGAAGTCCAAAGCTGTCGTGTCAGCCCATGTTGGTTTTGGTGATGTGTCACCAAAACCAACATCCCCTGCAGACAATCCCGCCTCTTCTCCAAGCTTCGATTCTGAAAAAATGTTCCATCTGCCAGTGCACCGATGTCAACAACTTCCTCCGACTACTCTGCTAGCTCTGATGAGGCTCCGTCTCAAGCCGTCGAGATTGAAGACATGGAACCAATCTCCACGAGGTTGTTGACGAGTGAAGCTGAAGAGATGTTCTTGGGATTTTGAAATCGAGGCATGATTGTTGAGCACCAAATCCCCGGTGATGTTTTCGTGAAGTAGAATCTGATTACCTTCTTTAGGCATCGAGGTGACTCTTCGAGCTGGTGTCATGTCTGGTGATGGTTCCGGTGTTCCCAACATCAGTACCAACATGGTTCATTTTTCTGCTCCGGTTGTCCGAGCCTAGATTACTTTGTTTGATAACCAGGTTGCACAGCAACAGGCATTTCGGGACTCATTTTTGAGGTCATTTTTCTTTCAGAACAAAATGGGGGAGAAGATGTAGAAATATAAAGATGCAGAAGATGCGGCTGGTTCGTTTGGCAAAAGAGAGAGGACTCGTACTTCTAGTTTGATCTTATTAAGGGGGAGATTCAATTTAGGGGGAGTTTTAATTTAGGGGGAGTCTTTGAACATTTTGGTGCGTCTTGGTGGTTTTGTCCAAAAAGTCAAAAGGTGGAGATTGTTGGGAATATTATTTTTGATAATTTTATTCCTTATTTGTAGTTTGCCTTTCTTAGGACATTAAGTATTTTAAGACTCTGGATTTCTTTCCTAGTTGGAGTCTAGGACTTAATTTAGTTTCCTAAGTTTTTGTCTAACTTGTTTATCAAGACTAGGAGTCTTGATTATTTAAAGAAGAAATGAAGACGCAATACAGACACACGGAAAAAAAGACGCGAGAAGATCGCAACAAGTAAGGACCCAAGACACGGAGAACACGAGCAAATAGATTTCTTGAGGAAACGATCCAAATCAAGGAGATCTTCAAAATTGCGTAACCAACGAAGAAGATCATCACAAACTTTGCCACAAGATTTGAAGTCACGATCTTAATTACGAAGATATTTGAAGTTGCATAACCAACGGAGAAAATCATCATACCGAGGCGACGAGTATTTTGTGTATCAAGAGTTTGATACAATTGGTTTTTCATATATTACTTTTATTATTTTGTATTGATCTTAAAAGTTATAAAGTAATATAGTTTTCGGGTTTGTACACCAAAGTTCACAAGTACTTTTACTTGTGAATTGAGTTTAAATTGCTGTGTTCAAACTATTATTTTTATTTTTATTTCCGCTGTTGTTTCTGTTTACTGGTTGATGATAGGTCTGGTGACATCTATTACGAAACCTAACATCATTTTTCTAAGTCATAATTCTACAAAACTACAATATTATGTTTCTTGTAACTGTTGGATTAGTTTATTTATTTTTTAATTTTTTACAACTTTCTAGAACGGTTATTAAAAGATATGTTCTAGAAACCTTACTTTCTAGAGAGGTCCATGAAATCCATTATAGAAAGTATTGTTTTCTAGAACGAAGCTTTTGGGACAACATGTCCTTCAAATATGTGTAACACCAATAGAAATGATAGCTATTGGCATGACGTGATCGATCCTGCACATCTATTGACACGAGGTTACTGAAATGATGAATTGCGAATAATTAGCACGACAAGTTGTGCCTAATAATATTTAAGTTTTAGGAATGACAAGAGTCTTTACTATATAATTATAGGCTCATGCCCACAGCAATGACTATTTTGGGACGATCCTCTCAATATATAAAAAGTAATGAAAAGAGCATGTATAGGGACGACTTTTATCCTTCCTACTACACTCAATTCTTGTAGTGCAATAACTCATCTTTAGTATCCCCTGGGTGTTGTGAATAGGGTGGATCGGCTGATGCGAACGGGGGATCATAAAGGTAGTTATATGGTCAAGTCGGGGTACAAACTCTTCCACGGACTTACGGTGGGTCATAATGTGAAATTTTCAAATCTTGATTGGAAAGGTGTCCAGGCTCTTTAAAAAATTCCCCCAGAATTCAAGAATTTGGTTTTGAGAGCATGTTGAGGTTGTAAACCAACAAAATAAAATTTTGATATCTAGAAAGGTGAATATTTATGATGTTTTTCCAGTATGTAATAATGCTACTCAGTCGAATTTTAATATTTCTATCTCTTTCCCATTTTCTCATGGTTGTTGGGTTTCGTCGTCGGTGTGTATTACTAGCTTTGAAGGAGTCTCTCTTGTTGATTGGCTTTCTAGTCTCTAGTCACATCTTTACCATTTGAAAAGAGGAAAAACTGGAGTCTTTGTCTAAAGAAACACGTTAAGAAAGGGCAGATGACAGTTACAGATAATTAAACCTCTTTACTGAACATGTTATTTTGAATAAGAAGACGATGCCCAATATCTGCTTCGATATGGATAACTAACAAAATTACTAATGCCTCAAGATGTGTAGGATGTCAAGTTCAATAAAAACGGTTGATTCACATTTTTTGTAAGGACATAATTCCTGATATATACAACAACACAAATAATTACGAACGGATAACATAAGATTTCAAACATGCATAAAAAATTACAAACGGATAAGATAAGATTTCATACATGCCTAAAAATGGGTAATTATCTATAAATGCTCATATGAATTGTAGGAAAATATTCATGTAATATACATCTATCCATAGATTAGTATCTCACTGAAACTAATTTACCAGAAGAAAAAAGAGCCTTTGTTGCTAGAGCCTCGAAAAATCTCATTGATTCAAGTTCGTCGAGCAATCTCCTGTCTACTTCCATTTGTCACTGCAAATAATATACACACACACACACACACACACACACACACACACACATATATATATATATATATATATATATATATATATGTGTGTGTGTGTGTGTGTGTGTGTGTGTGTGTGTGTGTAAATAAATAGACACAATAATACATAGAAGCAATAAACTGAGAAAACAATTGATTAACAAACAGCAAAATATAATCAAATTATACATAAATAATATATAACCGAACAGGTATTGATTCATAAGTATAAAATCCTCCAAGAAAAAAAAGTTGTTTACAAGCAATTTGCGAGGTGGGTATCAAGTGTATGATAATGGCGATAGGCTCGATAAAGGCAGGGAATGTTGAATAAATAAAACAAGGCTTTTGGAAATCAAAACATCTAGATCGTTTTGAGTAAAATATTGAGTAAAATATTTATTGCTGCACTTTCTAAATGTCTTGACCAAAAAGAAAAGTCCATATAATTGAAAATGATAATCATATACACTAGCATATGAATCTGCAGTAGTTGACCTTAAGAACCCATGATTTAAATGGCCAGATAATCACAGTATTGGACAAATCACAGTTATTATCTTCAACTCCTACAAACTAAGCATGAACAATAATGCGAGTTTCATCTACATATATCAGTGGACTTATTAAAATTAAAAGAAAATAATGGAGATCAACTAATCTGTGTAATTGAACATCAAGTTGATTAACCTATAATCATGTAAAAATAGCTTACCCCTTTCCTATCAGACGGGCGAGGAGCTAATTCCTTTGGGGTAACAACATGACCCTTCTTCAACCCGACAAATAGTCCACTGTTTGGCTGCTTTGGAGCCATTACCTAAATCACAATAAACAAACAAACCCATTTTAGTTCAATCGCCTATATATCTTCAAGATCTTCTTCTTTTTATTTAGTGTGCCATTCTCAAATCGAATTACAAAAGAAGTAGCGAAGAGCTAATAATTTCTCAGCACGGCGACATAGTGGAACAAAAGTCAAACATACAATTTCTATTTTTCTCGAAAACACACACAGACAGAGAAGTAATTGAAGATTTGGTTTTCAGCTTACATCCAAAAATCTTCAGATATAAATATGAATGAATGGATGAACATAGGTCATGATACAAATATTTACATACACGCAATAATTTGAATGTAGGAATGGTGGGCTAACCTTTTCTTCTCTGATTTGTATAGAGTATACTACTAATACTCAGGGGCGGTGGATGAAAGAAGAAAATTCTAGGCGATGGGGATGGCGTGTAGCTAGGGTTAGAAATTCTGGTAGGTTTGTCGAGGCTAGGGTTCTGGAAGTCAAAGAGGTGGAATAAAGGTAACTAGGGATGCGTGACTGGCGGTTGGATGATAGAGCCATTTTTTCATCGTAGAAGATGAACGTTTGAGAGATTCGCAGCTAGAGGAGACGATTAATGGTAGTAGTAAATAAGGGTCCTCCCAGATTCTTCTCTCAAAATATACATAAGATGTGGTGGGAGGTTTTGGGCGGTGGTGGCAGGCAGCTTTTGGAGGTGGTGGTGGGGGCCTTTTGGAGGTGGTTTGGAGACAGAGTGTGTTTGTGGTGATTTTGAGGTGGTGACGGGAGATAGGGGGTTCTTCGACCTTTCATTTTGTGAATTTATTCAAAAGTTTATTAATTTAATTAAATTTATAAATATCTAAAATGTATATCGATTATTACATTCTGAAAAGTTTATTTTACCAGATGGTATTTTACAATATACATTCTAAATAATTGAATATATCATAAGATACTTAAGATATACGTTCTGAAAAGTAATTATTCTAGAATGGGTGTAAAATACACCTTCTAGAAACTTAACATACTAGAATGGGTATAAAATATACCTTCTAAATGTGGTCGGTCTCTAGTTTTTCAGAACGTATATTGTAAACCTGTTCTAGGATTACTCCTTTAATCACGAGAATGCCATCGGGCAAATATTCTAGAAGGTGGCCAAAACAACCATTAATGTATGTTCAAGAAAGCTGTTTTTGTACTAGTGAGTTATCTTATTTTATCGGAGTGCCTTCATCCCAGTCAGGCTGATTGCAGACAACATCATGGTGGCCTTATAGATTAACCATTTCTTGAAGAGGAAGATGCAAGGGAAACATGACACCTAGACTCTTGAAATTGGCATGAGTAAGATCTATAACAGAATTGAATGGACTTTCTTGAATTTAATAAAGCTAAAAATGGCTTTCATGTAAAATGGGTGGACCATAATATGTTGTGTTTTATGGCAGTGAGGTATAATGTTTCTCATGGAGGTTTTGAGTCTGGTCTCATTTACCCTCCGTGGGCTAAGACAAGGGGATCATTTATCACCATACCTGTTTATATTATGCGATGATCACAGATTATCCTTTTTGATTAGAAAGTTTGAGTCAAGAAGATTGTTACACGGGTGTCGCGTGGCACCACGGGCTCCCAGTGTCTCTCAAATTTTCTTCGTGGATGACAGTGTTCATTTCTTTAGAGCAAATTTAGATGAATGTAAAAATCTGCAGGATTGTCTTGAATTATATTCAAAAGCTTTGAGGTGATTCAAGCTTTTGTGTACCTACTTTATAAATATTTGTCAAACATTTAAAGCTTGCTCGCAAGAGTACGAGATTGTGTGTAGGTTGATAAGCTAAACCGAGTCGATTCTCAAGAAACAACCAATCGGAATTTCAAAAGTTTGTTTAATCACAAGTAACACATGAACAAGTATAATTGGGGTTTTGTTTGTTTTTGTTTTATAACTAAGAACTTGAAAAAGACAAGAACAATAATTAAACAAATTATCTTATGCTATTTAAAACTAATCTTGCATTCGAAAAAGCATTAACTAACGAAACTTAAGTCTTGGAAACTAATGAACACGTAAATATCAATAACGGAACCAATAATGAAATCGCTAAGCATGAACGGAAATACTAAGCATGAATTTAAGTAACTAGCATTAATTCAAAGTAATCAGCATGAATTTAATTAATGAAATCAAAAGTAATAACGATCACGAATTATATTATCCAAGTATCCAAGTCTCAACATCAACAATCGAAAATCCAAATAATAGCAATTATCTAAAAGCATGAACGGAGTAAAATAGATTATATGAAATTAAGTCTTCAATAACCAAGCAATATTTAAGTAAATGAAAAATCACAAACTTAATTATCCAAGAAATCCAATGTACCAAGCATGAAATAACTCAAGATACGAAAATAAGAACAATAATCTAAAAGCATAAATTAACGAAAACTAAACTAGAAAACGATTAAAAGTTTAGAGTACTTATTAGAACTAAAAAGTGCAGTAAATTCTCCAGCTATTCCGGAGAAAAGAGGTAGATCTTGGCCGAAGAACGAATCACGAACTAAAGAACGGAGCTTGGAACTTGTGACTCTTGGATCTTCGATCTTGATCTTCTAGATATGTATCGGGCAATTGAAACGAGCCTCCTCTACATCTAAGAACCCTAGGAATAAGTGTGGTGTGTTTCAAGATGGATTAGAAGAGGGTATTTATAGTTTTCCCAAGTCTTGGAGCACAAGTTTCCTTTTAAAAACGAATTTGGGCCCGATAACGGTGAGCTTAGCGGTAAGGGTTACCGTGAACGCTATCGTTAACTTTTCACTGTGTGTTTCTGTCCTTCTTTAGCGGTCTTGGTAGTGGTTGGGGGACCATTAAGATTGCCACTAAACTCTACTGTCTCTCCCTAGCGATAGTATTAGCGGTCGGGTTACCGTTAAGGTCACCGCTAACTTGGTCTGGGAGCTTTCTGTCCTCTTTAGCGGTTAGAATAATGGTTAGGTAACCGCTAAATCCACCACTAACTCTTCCTGGATCTTTGTGTCGCCCCTTAATGGTTGTATTAGCGGTAGTAAGACCACTAGGGGTTAGTAGTACCGGTAATGGTAAGAGTTACCTCTAACCTTACCGTTAAGTGGTGAAAATTGCTATTTCTTCGCCGAATAGCTCGCTCTCATCTCTCGATCATCAAACTCCATCTATTAAGTGTTGAGCTCCTCCGGGTACTTAGCTATATGGGGAAAAATAGGGAATAATCACCCATTTGCATCAATAACGATCAAAATGCGGTAATATAAGCTGGAGATACGAAAATAAGTTTAATCTATCCAACTTATACCAAAATTAACAATAAAAACTAGCTTAAATACTAATAAAAATAAGGACAGATTCATGTTAATCATGAGGTAGTGCATAAATCTCCAAAAGTCGTCCATTTTTTTAAAGTGATAAAAATAGGGTAGAAGTTTGTAATGATATTTGTGCTCTTATAAATATGCACATAGCTGTGAGTCATGGAGATTACCTTGGATTACCTTCCCTCATTGGACGCAATAAGAAAGAAATTGCCTCTTTTGTTAAGGAGAAAACCTGTACTCGTATTAAGGGTTGGAAAGAAAAAATGCTCTCAAGGGCGGGAAAGGAAGTTCTTTGAAGATAATGGCTCAGGCAATCCCTCGTTATGCTATGAGAGTATTTTTCGGCTGCCAATTGAATTTTTCTAGGAGATAGAAAGAATCATGAACTCTTTTTGGTGGAACAAAGGTGAAGGTGGGTCTAGTGACATAAATTGGTTCTCTTAGAAAACTTGTGTGTTCATAAATCTAAAGGGGGTCTCATCTTTAGAAGCTTAAAATAATTTACTTTAGCTGTGTTGGTGAAACAATGTTGGAGATTAATTTCTTTCTTGGACTCACTTATGGCAAAAGAATTCAAAGCCAGGTACTACCATTACTCAAACTTTTTGGCAGGACAGTTTAGATCTAATCCCAGCTTTGTTTGGCATATTATTTTAGCATCTAAGCAGCTAGTGGCTTACACTATTGTTGGCGTGTGGGTTATGGGTTGAATATTTCTACATTAAAATCAAAGAGTAAGTTAAACATAAGAAAGAGACTCACATTAATAATACTAGATCTCGTATCGATCCACGCGCTGTCTTTCTTTTGGTGCATACGTACAAAAAGATGGTACACCTTAGCCAGCTCACCCYTCTCCCGCTCCTGTATCCAAATAGAATTTTCAAATAATTAACTTTAAAATTAAACAAATAAATATTATATATTGTATTCTAAAATTACTTATGATATCCAAAGCATAATCGATACTATATTCTATTTGGCCCMATTCTTGGTTTCCAGATAATACAAATCCTTTTCTATCCTCTCAAKACCATGATGGTATGGGGAATATCGAGGCGAATAATTTGATGAATATTGTTGTSCTTTAATGGGACGAGGATGTAATTTTTGATTTTTTCAAATGCCCGGGACCAATAACTTATCTTTAGTATTCCGCTGAGTGCTGTGAATAGGGTGGATCGGCTGATCTGGACGGGGGTTCATAAAGGTACACAACAAAAAAAAGCAGTTTTCTGAGGGACTTTTCCCTCGGTTTTGAAGTAAAATCCCTCGATTTTGGGAAAAATTGAGGGAACAAATCCCTCGGAAAAACCCTCCTCGGTAAATTTTTCCAAGGGAAATATTCTTTCGTAGATTTTAAACCGAGGGAAAATCCGAGGGTCTCATCCCTCGGAAAAATCCCCGTACAAACCTCAGAAACACCGAGGGAAAACCGAGGGGACGACCCCCTCAGTATTCCGAGGGTAAGTACCCTCGGTTTTTCGAGGGAATGATCCCCTCGATTTTCTGAGGGAATGTTTCCCTTGGAAAATCGAGGGGAGCGTTCCTCGGAAAAACCGAGGGCTGTATTTCCCCTCGGAATACCGAGGACAAATTATTCCCTCGGTTTTTGATATTTCCGAGGGATTTCCAAAGGATTTTCCCCTCGGTTTTTATTTTTTTAATAAATTTTTTTTTTTCCGAGGGATTTTCCCCTCGTTTTTTATATTTTTCTTAATAATTTTTAATTTTCAATTTTAATTTTAATTTTAATTCCTGTTCAATTATTAAAATTCCCCAAAAATTTGAAAAAGATCATTAATGAAAAGACAAATAAATAAACCAATTATTATAAATATATTTAAAAAAATTTAAGAATTATTACATGCGTTCGACACATTAACAAAGTTTATATAAAAATCAAACTGTCCTATGGATGGGAAGGGGGGTACTACTGGAAACGTGCATACAGGTCAGCCATCTGGGCATRCATCCGCGCCTGAAATGCCTCTTGCTGCCGGCGCTGCTCCTCACGCTCTGCCTCCCGCTGCAGGCGCTGCTCCTCAAGCTCCTCCGCACGTTTCGCGTCGCTCAGACTCGGCGTATTGCTGCTGCATCGCCTCGAGCTCCACCCTCTGAGCCTGGAGCTGCGCCTCGAGCTCTCTGACGTGGGTCCTATCAGCCTGGGAGGAGGTGGAAGAAGAGCGGCCTGTGAAAAAATCCTTCGCAGCAGCCACCACCTTCCCATACGCGCCGGTGCCGTAATGCCGTCCCTTGCTCGACCCGACGACGCCTAAGAAAACCCGGTCATGGTCAACCTCGCTACTCGCCTCCTGGGAAGACGCACGTTCCTTTTCCTGGGTCAGCTGTCGCTCGTACTCCTCCTGAAATACAACTCGTTATTAAAATTTCTACATTAAAATCAAAGAATAAGTTAAAAATAAGAAAGAGACTCACATTAATAATACTAGATCTCGTATCGATCCACGCGCCGTCTTTCTTTTGGTGCATACGTACAAAAAGATCGTACACCTTAGCCGGCTCACCCGTCTCCCGCTCCTGTATCCAAATAGAATTTTCAAATAATTAACATTAAAATTAAACAAATAAATATTATATTATTATATTCTAAAAGTTACTTACGATATCCAAAGCATAATCGATATCTAGATCTAGTCCCGCACCCCCCCCCCCCCCCCCCCAC
>BMAC01000037.1:1349106-1371043 GCA_014905375.1 Phtheirospermum japonicum
TTTTGATTTTTGGATGTATTTGTGGCAATCCGGAGATTGCCCGGATTTTTAGAGGGGGGGTTAGTCGAGTATGATTTGTATTGATTAAGTGTGTAATTTTATATACTTGGCCTGTAATAATTATATGCTTAAACGTGATTAATTACTATTTCTACGCTTAATTGTGTTTGTATGGCTTGCCTGTCGAAGTCGACTAAGTGTGATTATTTGTTCTAGTTCTTAGAGCGTGCATAAGTGCATAATTTTTCAAAATCGTCGACGCGACGGCCCAGAATTCGGAAATTAGGGTTTCTTGTGCGGCAAGACTTGTAGTATCTATAAAAACCCTTCATATTTCGAGTTTTGAGGAGGGCAACACATATACACGTAAACACAAGACTATCTTAGGCTATTTTAGCATTCAATAACAAGAAATCCACGTCTTATAACAAGACTTGGAGACGCGAATCAAGGATCGAAGTTCTACGCGTCCGAAACACCAATTTCGCGCTCGAGAATCCATCTTCGCTCAAGATCAGCGTTCAAACTCTGGAATAGCTGGAGCTTTTCATTGCTTTCCTTAGTTTCAATAAGTTTTCTAAACTCTTAGATTACCTTCTAGTTAATTGTTTAGATAAATTCTCAGTTAATTCTAGTTTTAATTAGTTTAATTGTTTCTTATGCTTGGATATTGGATATTGGTGATTTAGTTTATTTATGCGATTTAGTTTATGCTTAGTTAATTATTCTTGGATTCGTATGATTCAATTGCTAGCGATAGTTTCTTATATTCATGTTTTTAGATATTATAATTAGTTCTAGTCTTCATAGCATTAAATTGATAATTTAGTTATTCATCTTAGTTGGTAATTTAGAATAATTAGTTTAATCAGCTTTAGTTTACTACTTCGCTCGTAGTTGATAATTTAGTTAGAATAATTGGTTTAAGTAGGTTTAGCTTAATTATCGTCTTAGTTTATAATGATCGAATCAATCTATTTAAAACCTCAAATGTATATGTATGATACTCGTAATTGAGAAAAGCATCCGAAAGACCGAACAGTTGTTTCCTCGAGAGATACGACTCGAGTCAAACTCATCTCCCTACAGTTACCTCGTACACTTGCGAGCAAACTGACGTGCTTTAAAATTGATTATTAAAAAAGGGGTGCACAAAAGTTTGAGTCACTTTTGTATTTTGACAGATCTGTAGTTGTAGCCTGTGTGGCTGATCTGTTCTATTTTCTTTTCCTGATGTGAAATTTGTACTTGAACTTTTCTGTTTAATGATAATTGATGTTTTGTCTTGTTTCAACCTTTGGATTTCTAGGGTTTCCTGGTTTTCCGGAAACCCTAGTACTTTTATTCCTTGGCACGTGCTTGTATTCTTTATAAATACGTGTATGCATGCCTCATTTTTTCATCATTCATCTGAAAAATGTCTTATTCTCCTTTGCTTGAAGAACTCAATATTGTGAAGAGAAAAAACATCTCCCTGATTGTGGAGAAATTCAAGCTTTCCGATCAAGTGGTCTAGCTCAAGGAAAAAATTGGCTATCTTTATCGCCTTCTGGAGAGAAAGAGGCAAAAGAAGCGTCACTAAAAAAGAGAATGGGCTGAGCTCCGGCAAGTCAATCGCCAACTGCAGGAAGAGAAAGCGGATCTGGGTGAATCGGTGAATCGCCTGACCGTCTTCGCTGGCGAGGCTCATGCTCTTGCCGATCGATTTGATAAGTATCGCCGCCGTCTTCATGAGACAGAGCGTGAGCTTTTGCATGTTCACCGAGCTTTGGCCTCAGATCGGGGGTCTTCACCCAGATAAATGTCTGGGCTTTATCTCTTTTGTTTCCTTCAATTTATTGTAATCAAAGTTGCCAACCTTCCTGGAAGGTGTGTGCAACCTGCTTTTTGTATTTTCCAGCAGTTAATGAAATATATGAATTATATGCTTATCATACGCATTTTCTCAGTTTTGTTCAAATAAACTTTGACTCGGCTTTTTGCCTGCTCAAATAATTCAACTTATGCTTATATCAGCGCTAGCGATTCAAAACTTACCTCATAAGGTTTCATTTGTTATTTAAGGCAAGTGCTTTCGTGTACTCTAGCTGACAGACAGGTCAGGTATTAACGTATAGCAGAGATCTTCATGGGTCATCCGGCGTTTTTGACATCCGGATCAGGAAATCGAGGCATCTGTCCTCTGGCTAGTCCGAGCTAATACTGGCAATCTGGTCAGGTAAATCGGGGTATCCGCCTTTAGCCAATCTTGACTTGAGCTGACAATCAGGTCAGGAAAAATCGAGGACATCCGTCCTTAGACAATTATGGCTTTAAACTGACAATCAGGTCAGGAAAAATCGAGGACATCCGTCCTTAGCCAATCCTGGCTTAAACTGACGATCAGGTCAAGAAAAATCGAGGCCAATCCTGGCTTAAATTGACAATCAGGTCAGGAAAAATCGAGGACATCCGTCCTTAGCCAGTCCTGGCTTAAACTGACAATCAGGTCAGGAAGATTTCAGGACATCCGTCCTTAGTCAATCCTGGCTTAAACTGACAATCAGGTCAGGAAAAATCAAGGACATCCGTCGTTAGCCAATCCTGGCTTAAACTAACAATCAGGTCAGGAAAAATCGAGGACATCCGTCCTTAGCCAATCCTGGCTTAAACTGACAATCAGGTCAGGAAAATCGAGGACATCCGTCCTTAGCCAATCTTGGCTTAAACTGACAATCAGGTCAGGAAAAATCGAGGACATCCGTCCTTAGCCAATCCTGGCTTAAACTGACAATCAGGTCAGGAAAATCGAGGACATCCGCCCTTAGCCAATCTTGGCTTAAACTGACAATCAGGTCAGGAAAAATCGAGGACATCCGTCCTTACCCAATCCTGGCTTAAACTGACAATCAGGTCAGGAAAAATCGAGGACATCCGTCCTTAGCCAATCCTGGCTTAAACTGACAATCAGGTCAGGAAAAATCGAGGACATCCATCCTTAGTCAATCCTGGCTTAAACACGTACTCAAGTTTGTGATGCACAAGGAAAAACCTTCAATTTTATTCAACCAAATGAATAAAAGTCAAAAAATTACAATCATGTGTAAAATTTTCGTAAATTGGTAATATTCCAAGAACGGGGGATTGTTATCCCATCCAGCTCTTCCAGCTTATAAGCTCCTCCAGATAGGACTTGGGTAACTCGGAGGGGTCCCTGCCAGGCAGCATCCAGCTTTCCCTTGGCTTTTCCTAAATCAGATCTTTTCAAAACAAGATCTCCCATCTGAAACTATCTTTTTACAACGGATCTGTCATATATCGCCTTTATTCGCCCCTTGATGTGTGCCATTCTGGCGGCTGCTCTATCTCTTCTCTCCTCAATCGAGTCCAGAGCATCCTACATCAATAACTCATTTTTCTCTTCAGCGAAGTTCTGAGTTCGATGAGTTTCTATGCTAATCTCAGCAGGTACCACAGCGTTCATACCATAGACCAGACTAAAGGGCGTCTCCCCTGTGCTTTCCTTAGGATTAGTTCTGTAAGCCCACAGAATTGCAGTCAGCTCATCCACCCATCTACCCACAGCTCTCTCCAATCAGGTCTTGATTCCCTGTACTAGTATACGATTGGTGACCTCTACTTGACCATTAGCTTGAGGATGGTAAACAGAAGTGAAGTGCTGGTCAATTTTCATTTTTGCACACCAAGCTCTGATTCTGACACCCATAAACTGTGTACCATTATCTGAAACCAGGGTTCTAGGGACACCAAATCTGCAAATGACATTCTTCCACAAGAACTTCATGACAGCGTCCTCTGTAATTTTCGCCAATGCTTGAGCCTCTACCCATTTGCTAAAGTAGTCGATTGCGACTACTAGAAACTTCTTCTAGGCGGGAGCCATGGGGAAGGGGCCAACCAAATCAATCCCCCACTTGGAGAATGGACAAGGAGAGCTTATTGTCATGAGCTCTTCTGCAGGCCTGTGTATCAGCGATGAATTCTTTTGACATTTTTCGCATTTCATACGAAATCTTCTACTTCTTTTCGTAGGCATGGACAGAAATATCCCGCCCGTAAGATCTTACTTGACAGAGCTCTGGCGCCCATATGATTTCCACAACACCCCTCATGGATTTCTCTAAGTACCAGAGCTCCTTCTGCATGGCCCAGGCATCTTAAAAGGGGCTGGCCAAATCCTCGCTTGAACAGCTCGCCTTTGATTAGGCAAAATCTGGCAGCCCTGGTTCGTATCTTTGCCGCTTCCCTCCTATCCTCCGGCAAGACCCCTTGCTCTAGATATACCTTTATAGAAGAGCGCCAATCCTCTTTTTCATTAACCGTGCACACCTGCTCAGTCCCAAACTCTCCGTCCGCCTTCAGTAGAGTAATCACCTTTTCCTGACAATCTGTAGCCAAGCTAGCTATCTTCGCCAAGAAACCAGATCTTCCGTTTTCCTATCTAGGAATCTGTAGGACCGTTAAGCCTTTCATACTTCTGGCGAGTTCTCTAAACTTAGCCAAATATTTCTGCATATTTTCCTCCCTCGTCTCAAACTCTCCAATGATTTGCTTGCAAACGAGCTGAGAGTCCACCCTGGCACACACCTGCTCTGCACCCAGGTCTTTCGCCATCTGAATCCCTCTTAAGAGGGCCTCATACTCGGTAGCATTATTGGAAAATATTGTATTCAACCGGACGGCGAACTCAGTGGACACGCCTGCTGGATCCATTAAGACGATTCCAGCCCCACAGCCCTGGTTATAGACAGAGCCATCCGTGAAAATTGTCCATTCCTTCAGCTCACCAGGAGGACCGGTCATTTCTTGCATGAAATCAGCTAAGGCCTGAGCCTTGATTGCTGTTCTGGCTTCGAATGTGACATCGAATTCGCTGAGATCTATAATCCATTTGACCAGCCTTCCAGATGCTTCTGGTTTGTCCATTATGTCTTTCAACGGAAGGTTAGTTTGCACAATTATGCCATGAGACAAAAAGTACGGCCGGAACTTGCGAGCAGTTCCAACCAGAGCTAGCATCGCCCTCTCTACCTCCACATATCTGATTTCTGCCGCATGCAAGACCTTGCTCCAAAAGTAGATCGGTCTCTATATTTTACCTTCCTCCGTGATCAAGACAGAGCTAACCGCCTGCTGTCCCACGGATAAATATAAGATCAAGGGCTCTCCTTGAACGGGTTTCGTGAGCAAGGTCATGCCAGCCAAGTGCTCCTTCAACAATCTAAATGCCTCTTCACACTCATCGCTCCATTGAAATTTAGCTTTCTTTCGCAAGGCCTGGAAAAATGGCAAACTCTTCTCTGCAGACCTGGATACAAACCTACTCAGGGCATTGATCCGTCCTGCCAAGCATTGCATTTCTTTCACGTTTCTGGGCGCTTGCATTTCCATGATTGCCCTTATCTTCTCAGGGTTAGCCTCGATACCCTTTTCTGTGACCATGTAACCCAGGAATTTTCCAGCTCTGACCCCAAACGCGCATTTCTTAGGGTTAAGCTTCATCCTGTATTTTCGTAGGGTATCAAAGGTTTCTCTCAAGTCGTCCACATGCGATATTTCTTTCATGCTCTTGACTAGCATATCGTCCACATAAACCTCCATGTTTCGGCCGAGCTGGCTCTTGAACATTTTGTCTACCAACCGTTGGTATGTAGCACCCGCATTTTTAAGGCCAAAAGGCATGACCACATAGCAATTCGTCCCCTTTGGGGTTATAAAGCTAACACGTTTCCAGTCCTCTTTTGCTAACCTGATCTGGTGATACCCTTGCGAGGCATCCATCATGCTCAGGAGCTCACAACCAGAGGTGGAATCGACGAGCTGATCAATCCTTGGCAAGGGATAGTGGTCCTTCGGATAGGCGCGGTTTAAATCTTGGGAATCTATGCACATCCGCCAATCATCTGTCTTTGGGACCAACACCGCGTTGGAAAGCCATTCTGGAAATTGTATTTCCTAGAGATGCCTCGCCTTCAAGAGCTTATCCACCTCTGCCTCTATAATGGCCTCCTTCTCTAGCCCGAAATTACGCTTTTTCTGCTTGACTGGCTTCACGTCCGGGCTGATATTGAGGCGGTGTTCAGTGACCTCTGGGTCGATCCCTACCAGGTCTTGGGGAGACCAAGCGAAAACATCCGCGCTTTCTCTCAACAGCGTCACCAGGTCTGTCAAGACCTCCGGGCTAAGCGTCTCTCCCACACGGAGAACTCGACTCTCATCGCCTGGGATAACCTCCACCAACATCAACCCCTCCTCTCTTCTCGGCAGATCTTGCCGTGGCTGCTCTACCCGAGCCCTTTTACTCAACCTCTCTTCCTCACTATTCCGCCGAACACACTCAACATACGT
This sequence comes from Phtheirospermum japonicum, assembly GCA_014905375.1. Lineage (NCBI taxonomy): Eukaryota > Viridiplantae > Streptophyta > Magnoliopsida > Lamiales > Orobanchaceae > Phtheirospermum > Phtheirospermum japonicum. Next base: position 1,355,455 of record BMAC01000037.1, read on the forward strand.
TTGACGTGACGCATAATGATCCCCTCTCACCTCGCCAGTTCCATCCTCAGTGGGGAATTTCATCTTCATGTGAAAAACTGAGATTACAGCTTGGAACTGACTTAGGGAAGGTCGGCCAAGCATGACATTGTAGGAGGACGGCGCATCTACCACCAAGAAATGCACCATCCTGGTTACGCGATATGGCTCTTCTCCTAAAGTTACAAGGAGCCTAACCGCTCCTAATGGCTTCAGGGCACCCCCTGCAAACCCTCCCAGGGAGGTAGTCACCTCCTCGAGCTCGACGTCCAACTTTAGCTTTTTAAAGCAATCAAAGAACAGGATGTCGGCGGAGCTCCCTGTATCCACAAAAATTCTGCGCACATTATAGTTGGCAATAGTAGCCATTATGACTAAAGCGTCCATGTGCGGGGCTAATATGCCATCACCATCCTCTGACCCAAAACAAATATTCGGCGTAGTCGCCATCTGTCCGACCTCTCGTGACTTTCTGATCAGGTCTTTAGCAGCTCGAACATACTTATGTTGTGTTCTCCTATAGTGCTCCTCCAACTCACCACCAGTAATCATCTGGATCTCTCCATGAATAACCTGGGCTTGATCAGATCTTCTTCCGTCCGCTCTCCCCCTGTCCTGATCTCTCTTGCCCTGTGGAGTATGATTGTAGTTGTTACGACCAGATCTGGCCTCCTCCTTCCTCATGCGGACATATTCTTTTAAGTACCCTGCCTGGACCATTCTTTCTAGTTCGTCCTTCAGATGCGTACATTCGTCAGTATTGTGCCCGTACTCATTATGGAAATGGCAAAATCGATCTGACCTTTCCTTCCTCGGCTTTTGTGAATAGGTCTTGGGCCACTTTAGCTCTGGATGTCGCTCTATTTCCTGCAGAATCTCTCCCTGAGGGGTTGCCAAAGGAGTATACCTGTCGAACCGAGGTCTGCCTGTAGTCAAATCTGGCCTGGGCTTCTTTACCGTAACCCTATCATCTCTGTCATACCTTTCTCTCTTCTTCTATCCTTCCTTCTTGAGTTTCAATGCTTCCTCCAAGTGAATATACTTCTCGGCTCTCTCCAAGAGCTCCCCAAATTTCAGAGCTGGTTTCACTACCAACGATTGGAAAAATTCCCCTCTCCTCAGACCTTGCGCTAGAGCGTTCACCAACAGCTCTTCTAACGCGGAAGGCACTTCCAACTTAGCCGTTGTGAACTTATTGATGTAGGCACGTAGACTCTCATTCTCTTTCTGCTTCAAGCTGAAAAGCTCGAGCCGCATTTTTTGGAACTTCTTGCAGCTCGTGAACTGGTGCAGGAAGGCCGAGCTGAATTCATCGAAGTTGCTGATAGACTTCGGCGGTAACTGGCTAAACCAGAGTTGGGCTGTTTTAGTGAAAGTCATTGGAAAAAATCTACACATAACCGCATCCGAGAATTTATTTAGAGCTGTCGCAGTCTCGAATCGGCTCAGGTGATCCCAGGGATTCGTGGTTCTATTGTATTCAAACCCCAACAACCTGTAGGAGGTCGTAACATCGTCGCGCATCACTTCTTCGGTAAACGGTGTGCCCCTTCTTGCCGGAACCACCCCACCGCTCGCCATCTTCTTCTTAAAATCTCTCACCTCTTTCTGCAAAATTTGCATCTGTTCCATCAAGCCTGGATTAACCTGGCTAGATGTGTCGCTGTCAGAGGTGGAGTAGTGCTCGTCCCTATTCCGGAGCGGAGTTCGCTCTGGTGCCTGATTGCGCAATGGCTCAGTTTTAGTCAATGGGACCGCCCGATCTGGCTGCACTCCGGACGGTGGAGTTGACATCGCAACGAATTTTTTCTCCACGGCTGTTTCCACAGCTTTGCCAATTAAATCAGACAACTGCCTGAGCAAAGCGTCATTCAACAGCCCCTCAGCAACAGGCGGTGGTCCGCCTGAGGAGGGTGGCGCGGTGCCTGTCCTAGCTGCGGCTGATGTTTCGGCCTCTCCTGGCCTCACTGTTGACGGCTCAGCCGACCGTGGCATACTCCACGGTGAGGCGGAGCTGGGAGTTCCGCCGAGCTCTCCCGCTAAGTTTCGTCGTAATCCGTCTGAAGCCATGAAAAAAGGAGCTCACGTCTTAGCCCAGATATTTCCCACAGACGGCGCCAATTGTTTCAGCCTAAAAGATGACCAGCACCAGGAATACACTGGAAACCCACGAGCTCCTCCGATCTGCACCACAAACACAAGTTAGAAAGGACCACCGGTGGTTTTCCGGTGAAAACCTCTCCAATGCTTAAATCAGTATGCGTTTGAGGTGTTTTCCAGAAAGAAAGCAGGAATGCTCAAGAGAATGACATACCTCTCTCAGCATTTAGGGCTGAGGTATTTATAGTTTCTCCTAGTGGGGACCCCAGCCGGGATCTCAGGAGCACAGGCCGCGAATCTCGGGCCGTTAGGCAGCGACTGCTGACAAGTGGTCCCACTTGTCCCCTTAGCGGAGATCAGAAAACCAGATCTGTCTTGATCTTATTTCCAGTGCTGCCTTCTCGGGGGCAACCCGGTAGACCATCTCAATCAGGTCAAGAGGATTATCTTGTCCAGCTCTGTTTCCTAGAGGGCCAATTTAACAGCTCTAATTTATCCCGAGCCAGTCTTATGATGCTCCAAAAATCTTCCTAGCGTAACCTTCTATAAAGAGGAGGTCAGGTCTTGTTTTTAGGGGAAGACCTGTCCAAAATCATAGGTCGTTTCTGGTCTTTTCGCGCTTTATCAGGTCAGGTCTACCCTCGACAGGTCTAACACATTCCAGGCCTATCACATCTGAAAAGAGGAAAAAAAAGAAGTCTTTGTCTAAAGAAACGCATTAAGAAATGGAAGATGTACAGAACCTTTCAAGGAGATTGTGCCTTTTCAACTCTCTTAAAATGGAATCTATTCCAAACATATATGCCATGGTTCCTTACTTCGATAGGGTACAAATATCTAAATTTGATATTTGTAGATACTTTTTCAGAACTATATCCAATACTAAGTAGCAGGCTAATTTGTTGTTAGTAGTCATGATATTATGGGTTTTGTGGATTAACCGAACTAACGTGGTTTGGAATAATCGGAGTATGACAATCTGCCAAGCACTTGATAGTCGAGTTCTTATCGTTTCAATGGGAGACTACTCAAGTTGTAGAAGTCTTAATGGGAGATTATCATCATCTGACGGGGTGATAAAATGTCAAAAACCACATCCAAGAGGGCTGAGGTGTAATGTGGAAGCTATTTCTATCATACTAATTCGATGCGTTTTGGGTGCATGTTTTGGGATTCTTCGGGCAATTTCGTGTTGTTGTTCACGAAAGGCTGGTAGGCCCTTTAATTCCTGGTGTATCTAAAGCTTTGATCATATGCTAAACTTTAAGATGGATTAAAAGATGTTTTTATCGGATATCAGTGATTCTCGAATCAGATTCGTTTGGAATAATCCAAACTATTCGAGGAGATGCGGAAGATAATTCTTATTTTGGTGGTATTATTAATTAATGTAAGGAATTACTTCATATATTAACCAATGTGTCTTGTTTGTTTGTTAAAAGATCATAGAATGTTATTGTCCATGAGTTAGTAAAAGCAACTAGTTCTATGTCTGATTCTAAAGTGTGTTAGTCTACTTCTCCTTTCATTTATAAGAGCAACTCCAATGGTTTGTGGATTGCTTAATTTTATGTGACATGAAGGATGTCTAACACTCCTTCTATATGTAGAAATGATGTTAGACATAATTCACAATCGGGCAACACCCTTGTTAGGCCAGACTAACGGATTATCCGTTAGGTCAAAACTTCATATCAATACATTATAGTGCAAAAACCAATACATTATAATAAAAAAATAAATCATAGTACAAATATATTACAGTACAAAAACCAATACATCATAACACGGGTCAAATATTTATGAAAAACCAATACATCACAGTACAAAAACTAATACATTATAATATCGAGTCAGATGGCCTTAACGGGTTATGACCCGTTAATCTGACCTAATACAAGTGTTTGCCTTCCATGTTCCATGGGAGATGAGTTTTTCAATTTTTATTTCTTGCCACATATCTCACAATGGACAGTAAATCATTGGAGATGCTCGAATATTATGCAGTCAAACCTGCTTTTTTTGTTTTCAAAAATTTTTTGAAGATTTTTAGTAATAATAATAATAATCAGGATCTTGCCTGGTTAACTGAGCTGGTTTATTTTTGGAACATAGCCATCCCTGTTCAAGACAAAATGTTTTGATGGATGAAAGGTGTCTTGACTTGAGTCNAATAAAGGCAAATAACAAAATAGGAATTATTGCCAAGAATGATTCTTCAACAGTTTCATATGAATTTTTTTCCAAAAATAAAAATAATTATTTGTTCATGTTCATAGAAAAAATATCTTCTTCTTCTTCTCATTCTTTGATCAATCTACTCCTAAGATGTGTATTGAAACCTTTCGTTTGCCACACCGTTTATGAGTTCATTCCATGTTTACATTTCACATTCTTCGTATGAAATTTTTGAACATTAACAGGTGATTGGCACACCCAAACTTTATTAGTTCACCCCATATTTTTAACTTTAGAGTATTCGTATGAAATTTTCGATCATTGTGCTAGTGTTCGGATGGAATTTTTGAACATTCAAAACTTAAACATGTTCGAAGAAAAATCTGAACATTAAATATGTGTTCAAAATTTTCTTTCAAACACCCTAGACACACGAGGGTGAACTTTGTCTAGGGTGAACTTTGTTGGGATAATAATAATAATAATAATAATAATAATAATGGGTTTGGTGGTTAACATGGTGTCACACACGCGCCCAGCTGTAACAAGGGACAAAAATGTGCAACAAATCACCCAGAAAAAATGCATTAAAGCCATTTATTCCCGTACAACGGTCAACAAAGTATACCAAACGCCTATGCCACAACTTAAAAAGCAACGAGATATGGCCAGATTCATTGATTAATTAGTCAATCTCAGTAAAAAGATGATCAGCAAATAAAAACAAGAATCATTCTCATCAAAAAAAATAAAATCTCATAATTGTTTCACTTGAGTGTAAAAAAAAGTTATTTTTCCATTTCTGGGATTCACTGTAACTACAGACTGATAGAAGTGACATTTTTTCCTCATGCAAACCCCACTCTTGGAACTAAACAGGTCTAGTTAGACTCCTCGTGATTAAGTACCACTGCCCTCTCTTTACTTCTTAGTTTTTAATTACTAATTTTCTTTTATTTCAATTTCTCAAGTGGCCCCCACTCCAAGAAAATCAATGAATGTCATTTTCCCCTTCTTCTCATTTTCCCCACACATGCAGAGATTGGCCCTATTGCTGTTGGCTACTGACTCAAATGCAGAAACTACTTCTGAGTTTGAATCTGATTTTTGATGATGATCCACATTTCCAGCATTATTACACTTTGGTCCCTTTTCATGCAACTGGTTATTGATATTCCCCTGGATTTTGATTTCACTCCTCACCATAAAATTTTCTCCTGCAGTAACAATTTACAAAAAACATTATTATCTATCTTTGTTTGATGTATTGTTATAGTAATAGATAAATCTAGAGTGTGTAATGGATAGATATAAAACACAGGTTAATTTAGTATCAAAAATTGCCACTGAGTTTAGTTTAATTTAATTCTTAAATAATGAATTTCAAGAATCTCAAAGGGCACCAAAAGGGTTTTTGAGATTAACTAGAGTACCAATTGAGTGTGTAATAAATGAAACAGAACTAAATATGAATATCAAGTGTTTTGAGATCTCCAAAAACAGCTGGGGTATTCTTGTAATTAAAGAAGACCTCAAGGGTGTGTATTGCAATTATCCAAAATAACATACCAGATTCACAATCCATGAGATTCTGCTGATGTTGGCCGGGGCTACCAAACCTGGTGAGAGAATGAGCAACTTTCACAGCAGCAGCAGCAGCAGATGTAGTGAGAGAAAGTTCAGTGCAGGTTGAGACAACAGATTCATCAAAATTATTGTTTTTACCACTGTCATTAGTGTTGCTAGAAATAGTAGTTGTTGATATCTCACTGCATGCATTTCCAATATTCATCTGGACAACATTTGCACCCATCCCATAAAATCCCACACCATGCGACGAAGAAGAAAAGGAACAATAATAAGGCTTGTTATTTCTTGATCTTCTGTAATTAACACTGTTTGTTTCTCTGTTTTTTCTTGCCATAACCACGTGATAGTGGTTTTTCACGGCATTATCTGTCCTGCCTGGAAATAGCCTTGCTATCATTGCCCACTTGTTGCCATAAATAGAATGTGCCGCCAAAAGCCTCTCTTCTTCTTCTTCACTAAAAGCCCTTTTGTTAATTCTTGGATCCAATTGGTTGAACCATCTCAATCTACAGCTTTTTCCTACAAAAAATTCAAAATATCAAGAATTACTTAAGTGAGAAATGTAAAAAACAAACACACACACACACAAAGAAATGTTCGTAATAGTGACCTGATCGTCCTCGAAGTTTCTCAGCAATGAGATTCCAATTTTGAGGGCCAAATTGGGCAACAAGCTCTTTGAGTTTAGCATCTTCATGTGGTCTCCAATGGCCTCTTGAGCATAACTTTGTGTGCCCATTTCTTCTTCTATTTTCCCTGATCCCTCTTTCATTGAGAAAGTCTAAATCAAGTTGTGCTTGTGGGGAACCACGTGGGGGTATAAAGGTCAAATCTTGAATCCCATTTGATGCCTTTTGAGCATCATCACCGTTACTCATCAGGTTTTGCAGATCCATTATTTGTGACTGATAACAAAAGAAAAGGAGAAACAAAAAATCAATTCTTGAAAGTGAAAGGAGATTTTATCAAGTTTTTTTACCCCCTTTTTGGAAGTGAGAAATCGGAAAAATAAGACAAGAAACATATGGGATTCTTGAGCATAAATCAAGTTTTTTTTCCCCTTTTATCAAGTAAGAAATGTTTAAATGAAAAGGAAAAAAGAAAAAAGAAAAAAAAAAAAAAACATGAAAACTCACAGGTTTCTTGAGCATAACCCCTTTTGTCCGCCAATATTTTTCCCTTTCAGAGTGAGTAGTGACTAACATAAGTATGTAAGTGATGGTGTCAGTGTGTGTGTGTGTGTTTAATTTGTATGTATGGGTGTGTGTGTTTTGTTTTGTTAGTCTAAAAGTGTGGGTGGGTGCGTGTGTGCATGGAAATCGAGAACCGCTCGTGTGGGTGGTGATGGTGGGAAACCCCATTTAACACTGTTGGACTCGGGCTGTGTAACTGCTTCTCTCTCTCTCTATCTCTATCTCATTTTTCTCATCCATCTCGGGTTTTGGGAGGAAAAACAGAATCTGTTTGTCTTTTTTCTCAAACTTTCTTTTCTCTTTTTTTAAACAAAATAAATAAATAAGATTTTCTTTGAACCGTGCAAAGAAAATCAAACATTTTCAAAAAAAGATGGAATCTCATGTTTGTTTATGTGTTAGTCCATGTCCATCATGGTTTTTAGCTTTTTAGCACACAATTCTAGCCTCCTTTTCCTAATTACTCTACTACTTTGTGAATTTTAAACATACTGACAAAAGCTTTTGAAAAGAGAATTGAAAAAAAATAGAAATTGATTAGGGTGCGGTTGTGTGAATAACTAATCCGAACATGTGGTTATTTGAAAAATATTACAATTTGTTTTCCGAATAATTTTTCAAATCAGAAAGAGAGTTACGGATTATCCAACAATCATACTCTATAATGATTTTAACAATTCCATCTTAAATAATTGTTGGAAGTTACCAAAGCCATGTTTACTTCTATTTATCGTATTTTAGAAAAAAAATATTATCTTAACATATTTGTCACACTTAAGGGAGAATTAATATTATTTTTATTTTATTAAGAAAAAATAAATATTATTTTATTATATTATTAACTCTTCTAATGATACATAATGATAGTAGATATTATGAGATAGAGAGAAAAAGATTTTATTTTAAATACATAAGAAAGACAAATGTCCATACATTCAAGATTATTAGTATAAAATATTACGCATCCTTAGAAATACTTGGTTTTCTCTTTATCCTATAAATCATAGCGTTTCATTTTGTCTACTAGGTCTTTTCAACTTACGATTTCGACGGCACTGTTATTAATGAATCGTACTTGAAATGGAAAACATTATTTTTGTTTAAAAAAAGTCTCGCCAAAATGTTAATTAATTCTAGAATGTGCAGTACAAGTTGTTAGTCAAAGTAAAATATTTGTATAGGGGGTATAAAATGCAATGTAACGTGTGGATTTAGGTTGAGTTTGTTGTAGGTCATTTTTGGTTCCAATGTTGCTCGATAATCGATAACTGGGCACAGCAACGGTGGTATTGAAAATAACTCGGTTCTTTTTTTAAACCCAAATACCAACATAAACTTAACCCATCTAATGTATTTATTCACCGAAATTCATTATAAAAAGTTTTTATGTTTATTATCGATTCTTCTTTCATTAAGTTCGTTATTTTTTCAATTTTTATATTTTAAAACTGAATACTCCTAATAATTTGACTTGTCTATTTAGGTTGTGTTTGCAAAACGGGATGGGATGGGAATAGTTTTAATATTCCATACAATCCATCGTAGTGACAGAAGATTGGGTTAGTTGTCCCGGCCCAAATGTTATCCTACATTTATTTATAATAATACCCATGAGTCAACCTTCCGACATGAGTATTAGGATTTCGATGGAAAATAAATTTACCTCGAAACCCATCAAAGGCAATTTATTTTGACTGTCCTGTTCTCACTTGTCAATGTGATTACAAGAAAGACGACTTAAATACAGTACCCTCGCAACAACAAAACCTAGAAACTAGCGGCGGAGGCATTCAAAGGTCGATTTTTCTTTGTAATTTTGCTACAGTGAAAATCTTTAGTGAATTAATTGGCTTGAACCCGTGAAACTAGTTGTAACTTATGTGGTGGATCATTGGTAAACACAACGTTAAAGATTACCCAGATGGTGGTCATTGCGAAAAGGGGTTTAATTTTATGAATTTGTGCTAATTAATTTCCAGATCTAACTTTAACTCATACCTTTTACCAACTAATAAACTTCTAAACTAGTTTCAATGTGTTTGCAGATTGTTGAATACTCACCTTCTGTTGTTACAAGGATTTACCGTTCTGAATTGGTGCCATTGTCATAACACTCTCTTATTTGAAGGTTAGAACAAACTAAACACACCACTCTTGAGGACATATGCTTGGATATTAGACATAGTGGTTAGATGTGAATATGACGTTACTAGTTTATGTGATTTTAAGTATCAGTGTTTAGCAACAATTAATTTCTGAGAATACACGTGTCATGTTCACTTATCTACTCTATCAAGCATGTGGTTTATGCAGTTTAACAAATTTATTATATGTTGACTTGTTTAGGAATTTGCTAAATCGAGGTCTTAGTATTAGAAATTGTAATTGGCAAAAAAAAAATTTTAAATTTTATCTTATATACTGTAGATTTATATTTTTGGTAATGTAATATATTATCTATTAATTTTTTTGTGTTTTTACTAACATCAAAAAGTGAAAGGTAACAAATAGAAATGGATTGCGATGAAGATGACATTGAAGTGGTTCTTATCATTGAGAACGTGATAAAAATGATAAGAATATATTTCATGCTTGTATACTTTTATCAAAAAATATTTTATGTCCCCCACCGTAAGTGTCATCGGTCCTCTGAGTTTGTACGGGAAAGACTAGTTGTAAAATTACTTTAGTGGATTAAGCACTTGTGCCGACTCATTGACGTAAGTGATACAACCTGGATTGAACAATATGAATGGATATGAATGCATTCGGTAGGTTGTGTTACCTCTTAAAGAATCTTGGAGGTTTAATCCCCTCCCGGGATGTATTAGTAAGCGAACAAGTCGCTATTTTTCTATTTATCCTCGCCCACCATGAGAAAAATTGCGTCGTCAAATTTGCTTTCCTATGGTGCGGACAGACTATAAGTAATCATTTATACCATGTTCTAGATGCAGTAATAAGGTTGTACCCGATCCTAGCTGTTGCACCAAACCCAATCAATGAAACTTGTACCGATATTAACTGGAAATGATTTAAGGTAATATACATAAATATAACAATTACCTCATACAAAATAGTTTAGTTGATGCAATATTTTGATTATGTGTCCATACAAGAATTTAACTTTAATTCCATACGTTTATTATTGGATAAATTAATAAGGCTGTTTTGGGGCACTAGACGGAACGTATGTTCCATTTCAGGCACCGCTTAGGGAAAAACCACGTTATCTAAATGGTTGGGAAGGTTCAGTAGACGACAGTCGTGTACTACGGGATGCGATCACAAGGTAAAACGGTTTGAAAGTTCCTACTGGTAAGTTTACCACAACGCATAATTTTTGTTAGAGGCCTTCATTACTTATTATTCATACTTAGATGATTAGTTAATCATTAATATTTATCAAAAAATCTAATTTTCAGGAAAATATTATCTATGAGACTGTGGTTACACAAATGGTCCGGGTTTTCTTGCACCATACAGAGGTGTTATGTATTATCTAGATGAGCGGTCAACTGGTCGTGATGGGCCTCGAAATTATAAAGAACTCTTCAATATACGGCATGCTAAGGCTCGCAATGTTCTTGAGTGGTCATTCGGTATACTCAAGAAGCGGCCGGCCATCCTTAGGACTCCAAATTTTTATAGCATTGACACCCAAATCTGAATGATTATGGCATGCTATCTCATTCATGATTTTATTTGGGACTCAATGGTTGCAGACTTGATAGATCATCTGGTTGAGGAATACGAATCGAAATTTAGATCGTTAGATGTGATCCTAGAAGATTACATTGAACAGGTTGAACCAAGTGAAGCCTGGACCACCTGGAGAGATGCGTTCACGTGTAGCATGTACGAGGGTGTAACTTGAGTTATAGTGGTTATTGAAGAAATCTTGTAAAATAATACCGCGCAGTAATTTATGGTGTTATTTTGAACCTTTATTTTCTAGTCTTTGTGAACCAAGCAGTTTCATATTCTATCAACTGATTATTTCTAGTGGACGTGTAACGTGATATAATTTGTTCTCAGCTATTGTGTATTACATCGTTCAATGGATTAGATGTATGGTCATCGGGTCTAAAGTTACATTAATTCGTCAAAGTTCACTTGTATTTTTCATTTAAATTTGAATAATGACTGAACTAATGTGTTCTTTTCTAACATCCAGTTGGATATTTGTAAGAGATAAGCGCCAGTAAGTCTAATGTTCAATATTCACTAATGCGAGTGTTACTGTTTAAACAGTTAATGCATGGAATCATCGTTCATCATTGCAAAAACATCATCGGCTCGCTCTAGTAGAAGAGCTTGGATCTTCGAAGAAGAGACTGTCTTTGTTCATAGTTTGAAAGACATCATCCTATGAGATTGGAAAGCGGATAACGGTTTCAAGTCCTCCTATGCAATGACACTAAAAAAGCATATGAATCAACATTTCCCGGGAATGGACATCAAAACGGAGCCGCATATAACTTCAAATATACATGTTTGTAGAAAGTATTATGCCTTTCTTATCATGATGCAAGTTCGATCCGGATTTGGTTAGAATGATACATCTAACACAATCGCCATTGACATCAAGGTTTGTGAACTACTTTATAATTTTTATGGGTCTATAAATGTTATTGTTTCTTTTTTGGTTGCAATATGAAACTTTGTGATGGTATGGAACTTTTCAAGTTCGATCCCAATGCCAAAACAATGAGTTACAGGAATTGGCCATTTTTTAAGGATCAGATTGACATATTTGATAAGGATCGGACTACGAGTGAGAATGCCCAAGGATTTGCTTATGCGGTGATGGGAAGCTCATGGACCCGCAACTACACGATGGAATGAATACGCCAGATTAAGGTGTTGAGCAAGAGTCTGTAGAATTAGATATTGACGATCAGTCTGGTACTCAATGTAAAAGTATCTCGGTGTCTAAGAAGAGGAAAGCTAAGAAACTTAATGCAAACGATGCACTCAAGGAGAATTCCCTAGATTTGATGGAGGCATCTTATGCTAAAAATAAGGCACCTAAGAACAGGATGAAAAACAACATCGAAATGTCGTGTTTAATACGCCAACCAAATGCCCTTTTTGTCCATCGAGAATAAGTTGGCCATCTCAAAACTCTTTTCTAAGAACGACAAGGATCTTGATCTTTTTCTCAGCATAGCGGAAGAGTACAAGGTTGTAATGGCAAAAATGATGCTCGAGGGACGTCTTTAATCTACTTTTTCTATATTAAGTATTAATTTAGTGACATTTACAAACTGGAAATGAATGTTTGTCTGGTTTATCTCTTCATGCAATTTTGGATATTAATTTTATCTACAACAACTCATGCATGTTGAACCAAACTTATTTAATTAATTAGTGGTATTTCCCTTGCTTGAAGTGTCTATTATTATTAATATCGAATATATTTATGATTTTTTTATATATAATTCCCAAAACATAACTTAATATTTAATTTTATAGAACCAAACTTTATTGTGGGTGCTAATCTAAAACCAATGTGTGGAAGCAATGTGGCGTGGTTCATTCTGAGCTGATGACGAGGAAGAGGTGTGCTATGACCTCTTTTTTGACCTTTTCTCACAAAAAATAAGATCCATGATGGTGATGTATTTAATAGGACTTGGTATGAGCTCGCTTCTATTTGTCAGAGGCAATGGAGAAAGAGGTGGTGAGAGTGAAGATCCATTTGTTGCGGACTCACTTTACTGTGTTCATACGGTTCAACGTACTTCATAGAACACGGTTTGACCGTCAATCGGTAACGTTAAGGTCAATCCAACCTACCATATGCGCATTGGACAAGTAAGGATTATTGATCCATTAGCACACGAAACCTTCATTTCTCCAGAGTCGATAAAACTTTGCATGCATCGAATTTTTTTTTTCCGTAAGGTTTATTTTTGAAACCTTCATGTAGTGAATTCTATAAAATATTGCATGTTTAATGGTAGTATTTTTGAAAATGCTTTTTATTTCGAAATCAAGTATACATATTATAGACTTGTTACCTTATTTGTGGTTTGGATCTATTTTAAATTGCCTTTGGAGTAATTGATGAAATTTGTGGTGGACATACTTAAATATTTGTAATGATATTTTGTACATAGGAAATTGACATCCAGTGGTGATTTTGGATGTACAGATTCCCTCTTTTTCAAAAGTGCAATGAAATATTTGTCACTAGATGTGCGGCGTAAATCAACTTCTGAGATGGTTTTGGTGATGAACCCGGTGCAACTACCGAAAATCCGTTAGTCTTTGATGACTCTAAACTGACGTCCCTGATCCACTCTGGGATACTGAAAGTGAGGGTTTGGAGATGGGTCACCCTGATCCTTTAGCCCGAGATGGAATCTTGCTGGTGGTCTGGGCGCGCCCTATGGTTTCAATTCATCCGACGAAGACAATGAAGATGGAGTTGATGACTCCACTATAATTGATTGAAGTGTTAGGATTCGAGCTCCACCACTTGTATTTGTTAGTTATCACGGTCAGAATAATCATTTTTTCATGCACTTTATGATCAACGTTTTGGTGGGAGGCGATAATTAATGCTATGTAAAGCTTGTTTTGTGGGGATATTTGAAATATGCTTTTAACTAAGACGTGTTGGTATGTATAATTATGTTTGCGGGTGCTTGTTAATCATGTGTTGTAGAGTAAAAGTGGTAGGATTTGATATTTTGAGTGTAATGTATTCTCGGAACCATATTGCTTAGTTTACTTCCCTTGCTATGTTTCATCTCATAGTCTTTAATTTTAATGCACTTCAACCTTGCCGAGATTTTTTAGCAGGGGTTCATTTATAATATAAAATAGTACATTTATGATTTGTATGAGGTAGAAGATGCACATACTCAACACTTTCTTCAAGATGAAATAGAAGTTTAAAGGAAGCCAAACATTGTTTAAACATGGAAAATCCAAATTTTACAATCTACAACAGTAAAAAAAAAAACATAAATACATGGACGCTCAAATCAAGACTCAAAACATGTGTGATGCAGACTATTAATAAAAAAGAAAAACACGCCGTTCAAGTAATAAGAGGAAAATATTGGCCAACTAGAAGACCATTACACCGGAGTTACCGGATATTTGTTACAAAATTTAGTACACATTATATATATATATATATATATATATATATATATATATATATATATATATATATATATATATATATATATATATATATATGGGTGGGTTCAAATGAGAACCATGTCATTATATGCGAACCTGTGAACTAGTGCTTTTATTATATACCAGCAGTGCTTTTATTATACAATCACAGTGCTTTATTAATATTTTCAGTTATATACACCGGTAGTACTTTTATTATACAATCCTAATGCTTTTAATTAAATAAGGAAATACACAAAAAAATCTGCTCCATCTATTTAATTAGATCTAAGGCCCATAATTGACCTTAGGTTCACATATAAGAACATGGTTCTCATTTGAACCTAACATATATATATATATTGGAATGCACTCCATGCAAGATTACATATCATTCGAGCCTCTACAAGGTGAGGAGTTCACTTGACGGGGATAAAATATTAGTTTTTCAGGAGTATGAGTTCCTGATATGCGTAAAGAAGAGTTATTTTCCGATGAAGTAGGTTCTTGGTTAACAGAATTTTTGGACAGACGATCACTCAGATATTCATCGAGCAGCCTACGATTAAGATAAGGGTGTGGCGCATTACTCTCGGAGGCATCCAAGATAATTAATTTACCTCTTGCAGATGGTATGGTCATCTTCTCTTCATTTACACCTTTTGTTAGGTTACGATTCAGAGTCAAGTCAATTATAGAAGTGGTTAGTGCTTTTAACACATCATGCAACCCACGAAAAAGTACCTGTAGTTCATCCCAATCAGGATCACCGTACAACACATACACTTGTCAAATGGATACTTCTGGGAATAAATAGTACTTGGTGAAAATACTAATTTAAATAAAAATAAGTAATGAGCATTTATAACTAACGGTATATTTATGAAAAGGAAAATTAAAGACATAACGGCCAACATGTTATTTACTTTTTGAATTATTACCTCAAATACCTTGTTCTACACATGAGTGGGAGCAATCATGATTGTGGTACTAATCATGGCGAACACCATGTTTTTGAAGTACCCAATGAAACACACGAAAGCGTGTTCGAAGCAAGTTAAGCTTCTCATTTAGTCAGTGTAGGTGAAGTATCGACCCAACTCAGGTTGACGGTTGCATACACAATGGCATCGCTAGAATTTTATGTTGGTTTGAACAAACCATTCTTCATAGCATGAATGAACATCTTGATGAAATATTTATTGACTTCCACTGTCCCTCGCTTTGTGTATAAGAAATCTTCTTGTATGGTTGGGTAAGGTAATGGGTTCAGGGAGGTACTTCAGACTTGGTTCATTTTTTTACTTGACTTGCTTTTGGGTTATTTTGTTTAGTAAGCACAACAACATTTCGCTTATATAGATATTAAA